>JAOSBO010220778.1:0-15106 GCA_027563915.1 Erythroxylum rotundifolium | reverse complement strand
GACTCAATGAAAGTTTTCTACAGCAAGAAAAATGGTTTCAAAAGTTTTGCTTATCTTTTATTATAAACTTGTTCCCACGAGCTCTCAAGCTCACCCCCTTCCTGTCCCCACCTTCAGGTAATGAGTAAGGAATGAAGTGAAAGAGAATCGAGGCATCATTCCAAGCTTGTTTATGTCGTATTTTGAAAAAGATGTTTGGAAGACGCAAGGACTTAGTTATTTTTTTGAAATTTGTAGTTCATGTAACTTTTGTATATTAAGATTTCAGATTTTGTTGTTTTACTGCTTGAAAGGCCATTGTAGCTTTGTAAAACCTTTTGTTTCGAGGGTATTGAAAATGTGATTGATGAAAATTTGTTGTAAGTAATGTATTAGAGAGTATTATGATATATGTATTCCGATTAAGAGTTGAGTTCCGAAAACGGGGTCCAACAGTTCTGGTATTAGAACAAGAAGACGAATCGATAATGATCAAGAGATGGACTTCGGAAACGGGATCCAACATTTCTAAAGATGGGTTTTTGATCTTCCTTTTGGTTGTTGTAGCTATTGTGAGATTGAAGAAGGAGGCAATGCAGTGCGAGGAATCAAATGATAGAGTTATAGAAATGAAGCCACCGAGTCTAGAAAGGAATTGTGATGAAGATGAGAAAGTGAAGTTAGAGGATGATAAAAGTGATTCAGATGAGTCTAATGATGACGATGATGTGAAACTGTTGGTATAGTTTATCTAGCTGTAGTACTAAGTTTTTTGATTCACATAGTGGATATGTACTGAGTTTTGGTTAATAATGTTTAGGCTCTTTTATAGCCATTGTAGTTGGTACTTTGGATTCACAATGTGCTATCTTTTAATTATTAACTTCTTGTCGTTTTTCTTTTAATGTTGCAGACTTCTACAACTACTGGTTTGAAAAGACTATCATCGTTTAAATATTATTATAATGAATAATAATTATTCATGAAATTCTTGTGATACATGAATAATTATTAAAATTAATGATATACTAAAAAATTGAAGAATTAAATAAATAATATTGAATAGTTATTAAACAAATAAGATTTATATAAAATTTTATTTTAAAAATAATTATTAAATTAAAATTATTTTCAAAAATGAAAAAATAATAATTAAAAGAAAAATGTCACGGAAAGCATTCCACAACGTTTTCAGAAACGTTGCGGAATGTGACTTTCCGTGACTTTTCCAAAAATATCGCAGAAAGTCTAATCTTTCAGTGACCTTTTTAAAAATGTCTTGGAATGTAACTGTTTTTTATGATGTTTTTCTGAAAACGTCGCAGAAACCTTTTTTCTACACCACATTCTGCGACATTTTTTAAAACGTCGCAAATAGTATTCTGTGATGTCTTTTGAGATTTGATGACGTTTTTTAAACGTCGCAGATGTCTTAATTTCTTATAGTGAGGTATATCCCTATGGAGCAGTGGAGATTAGAAGTGCTAAGATGGGGGAAGAGTTTAAAGTCAATGGACATCGTCTCAAGCCCTACTTTGAGGGTTTTCAAATGCACAACGTGGAGGTGATGTAGCTTGAAGCTCCAACATACATTGGTTGATATCGGTTAAGAGGCGTCGAGCTTGTGACCTTAAACAAGCGCTTGTTAGGAGGCACCCTAACCTTATCCTTTCATTTTAGGTCTTTACTGTTTCAATTTCTTTATTTACTATTGCTTTCATTTGAGTACCTTATTTGCATTTTGTCTGTTTTATTTTTAGGAATGCAAGACCGAAGCTGTGAATTCTGCTTTCAAGTCACTAAGCCCTCTTTGATCTAGGGGAATCCTTATCTTCTCATCCCCTTACTCGTGTTTTTTATTGATTTCAACACATTAGGGACAAAGTCCTATTTAGGTGTGGGGGTAGGGCCAGTTTTAAATTTTTTGCATTTTTTACTTGAACTGTGATGAATGTTGAACCATGCCATTCTGTCATAGTAGTTAGACTGAGAATTAACTTATGTGATTGAATTTGAATTAGGCAGCTTGAGTGGAAGGTGAATCGTATGGATTGATTGAAGTAGATAGTTGCATAAACTCAGTTAATAATTTGATACTTTAGAGATTAGGTAATGTATGAAATTTTGATGAATTTTCATATAAGCAAATGCGAGGTTTTGAGCCTATATGATTGCATTTCATAGTCATTATATTTCTTTGTTGTGTGTGATGCTCCCCTAGGAAGATTACCTTCATAACTTGCATTGAACCGGTTTGAAACTACAAGATGCATGCTTTGTGGAAATGATTAAGGCCTTCTTTGTTTTGAACCTTTAGCTTAAATAACCCTCCAACTCATTTTCCCTTACCAACCTTTTTAAGCCTTTAACCTTATTTGTTTCTGAATAAATCACCTTACATTGAAACTCGAAAAACCCATTAGCCTTATCCTGTCACAAGTTTAATGAAGTAATAAGTGAGCATTTGATGTCTATGATTTAAGGACTTTTGTTTTGTATTCAATTCTGAGATGTTTTGAGAGGCACTTCTACTCATGTTTTATTTATTTGTGCTATTATTATTTCCTTATTGTTTTTCAAAAGAAAAAAAAGAGAAAGAAAAAGAAGAAAAAAGAGAAAAACAAAAACATCTTTGTTTTTGGCATTATTGATTAAAAGCGTCTGGTGAAGGAAACGTAGTAGCATTAGTTAGGGATGAGTACTTGTAGTTTATGGTATTTATATGCACATCTCAAAATTTGTGTTTGTTTGTCCCTTCTTACTTAGCACTTTGTTAATACTTGTGAGTTATCCTTTGACCTTTTTGCCTTGCCTTAACCTAAACCTCATTACAACCCTCAGTAAAAGCCCTTTTTGATCCATGATGACATGTAATCTATGTGGTAGAGGATTGGTAAATTTGCAAGCCTATGGTAGTGTAGTATCTTAGAGGGAATATTGAGTGAACACCGACCTTAAACAGTTGAGTGAAATGAGTCAACATCCTGAGGAAAATCCATCTTAGTTTTATTTTACCTTTGATCAATGGTGTTTACCTTTGACTTTGTTTATGTGCATTGATGAAAAGTTTATGATATATTAGTAGCTTGATACTTGAGTTTGTCGAAGTTTGAAATATTGTATATAATTGATTTGCTTTGAAAACAAAGTGACAGAATATCTTAGGTTACTTTTATATTGCTTGAGGATAAGCAATAGTTCAAATGTGGGGGTATTTGATAGGATTAAATTATCTTATATTTTCTTATGCATTCCAATGTGTTTTTATCCTATTATTGTGTTTAAATACTTAATTTGTGTTCATTTTATGTTTACACATAGATTAAAGGATTGAACACAAGTATATGTGGAAAGGAAGAAGAATCACTCACTCAACAAATCTATGGAAGATAGTGATTTAATTGACAACATATTTAATGGACAGCACACGTTGGAGGCATAAGGAAGTAGAAATTCATTACTTAGGTGCATGTTTTTGCATTCAAGAATGTGATTTAATGGCAGGTCAACAGAAGATGATGGACGGAAGAGTTTAATGGATAAAGGACCCGTCCATGCCAAAGAAGGAAAGTAGCAGCGTGAGGTTTTAATAAGTGACACTGTTCATGGACCACAACATTAATTTGTCACATCAAAAGAACAAGAGCAGCAGAAATGAGAGCGTGTGCAGTAGCGTTTCATGCAAACGTTGACGTTCATGCAATTAACGAAATACACAACCATGCTCCACACCAAGACGACGACGTATAGTCTAAAGGAAAAAAGACGTAGCAGAAGCATGGGGTTATTAAGGGGGCGTGAATAGTAATGGACCAATAATTAAATCATAATCAAGGGAGAGTAGAAAAGAGAGCATCGGCGGTAGTGTGAAGGATGAATAGTGGGGGTGGACCAACAATTAAATGAGAAATAGGGAGCATGTAAAAAACGCAGCGGCAAACAGTGTTTCGCATTGCATGTTTCATGCACCAGCTACAGGTGACCAAACGACAAAGCCTAAAGCCAAAGTAGTGGAGCCAAAACGCATACGTGCAAAGACACATAAAAAATGATAGTGCAGGAGGACAGTACTGGAATGAAACAAAGGCGTTTTCAAGACTTTGGATGTGTTTTAAATGAAAATGCACAAAAGCAGCAGGGATTTAAAACTTGAACAGTAACATGGACCAAGCATTAATTCCTCACATTAAGAATAGAACAGGAGGTGCAGTAGTGTGCGCTGAGGCAGAAGCAAAGAACAAAGAAACAACACACCAGCTAGGAGATAAAGGGGATAAAACAGCAGTATAGTGAGAACAAAACACCAACAGAAGAAGAAAACAAAGTTGGGCCAACATGCAAGCAACGTGAGTGTTTCATACACTCACACACGTTGAATAGAAACAACAAAACAATAGCTGGAGGCATGAAACAAAACACATGCAGCAGGTGGATCAAGGTGACACCAAAACGTAGCAATAGTCGCATAGCAGTTGTTGGCCTCCAAAATTTTTCATTGAGTTAAGCATGATATTTTATAGAATACTCATGGAATTTGAATTTTTGCCTTGGAATAAATAGAGTTGTTAAGCATGATTTAAATAAATTATGAGGTTATGATAGAATGATTATTAGAATTTGATTATTTATTACAGTGTTAGTAGGATTTTATTTCACTGGTTAGTTAAATTAAAGCAATAAGAATGTGTTGAGGGTAATTGTGGCATGTCACTTAAGTTTACAAACTATGAAGCATTAAAGGAAGGGTAAAGTTGACATTTTGCACTCATTAAAGGTAAAAAGGGAAGAGGAAAATGTTGTCTTGTTCATTAGATGAAGAAAAACATAAATGAAGGGAGAGAAGAAGTGAAAAACGAAAAAAGAAAGAGACACGAGAGAGGTTTTCGGCCATGAGAGAACATAAAGAAGACAAAGCTTAGGTTTCTTCTTTTCTTAGTTTTCAAGAGTGATTTTGAGAGTATTGAAGAACAGAAAAATAAATAGGAAGAGAAGAGCTTCCATTTGAGCCAAAAATCTCATTATTTAGTAAAGATTCAAGGTAAGGCCATTTTTAATCCTTTTGATTTTGGGAGGAATGTTGGTTCATGAAGCTTAGGAAATACATGAGTTTAAGTATTCAAGAATCAATTTTTCGAAAATATGCTATTTGGATTCCCAATTTGTAATCCCATTAAATAGGATTTTTGCCAATGTTAAAAGAAATTAAGAGAGGCAAGAGGAGTAAGAGGAAGGGCATTTTTAAGCAAGGAATCTAGGTCGTTACATGTTTATAGTTTGAGTTAATGAGCCATGAGTATTTTTCCTAATCAATAAATTTAAATGATTTCAATTGCTTTATAAATGTTGCATTTATTGCTTTTTAAATTATTCAAGTATTTGCTATATGTTTCGTACATGAATCTTGACGATGATTTACGAAATGATGATGGAATTGTATTTGAAATATATCTACTTATGGAGATTACGTTTCCGAAATGTGCCTTTTGTGCAATATGTTTACAAGTCATGAACTTCATGTTTGTGTTTGGGTTTGTGGTGTCCATCATGTTATGTCATGTGCACATTGACCATGTTAAAGGCTTTTCTCGCCTGTCCACTAGTGGCATGGAGCTCCATCATGGACTCCCTCCTGTTTATTAGAGCTTCGCAAGAACTCCCTCATGTATATGGTTTAGCCTAAAGGCTTCTCCATCATGTTTATATGGACTACCTAAAATCATTATGATTGCTCATGTTATATATGATTTTTTGACTAGTTTGAGAAATACATGTCTTATGTTGTTTATGATTTGTTTGACAAGCTTGAGAGTTTAAGAAATACATATTTTATGGTTTCACTGCATTTTACTACGACTTGAATAATTTGAATGGTTTTGCTTGTTTCTCCGTTATAAACTTGTTACCCATGAGTTTGTTACCCATGAGCTTTTTAGCTCACCCCCTTCCTCCCCATCTCCAGGTGATGAGTAAGAGATCGAGTGATAGAGAGTCAAGGCATCACTCTAAGTCTGCATATTTTTGTATTTAAGTTAGTATATGAAAACTCAGGGCTTTAGCCTCATTCATGTATATGTATTTTTTATTATGAGTCCAATGATGTATTTGTGTCTTGAAATGCCCACTAAAGCTTTGTAAAACTCTATTCTTTTAGAAGTTAATGAAATATATTTATGTTTTGCTCATGACTTTCCAAGCTTCCACATTGCATTTTCAAGCATTCATAGAGGTAAAATCTATGTTTTGACTTCATGGAAAAAACTGTATTAATCTAGGCTAATTTGGACAAAGTTGTCTATTTAGAAGTTGTTGTTTATTCTCTTAGCTTTTCAATGATATAAAGTATGCAATTTTTAGAGATCGGATTTGAAAAATAAGATTTTTACAAGTTAGTGATGCTGCACAGGGTGCATGTTGGACACTTTATAGCCCATTTCTAACTTGATCTAACAGAAAAAGAGTACTATGGTGTCTTGAAATGGGAAGAAGTAGTGTGATAAGTTATAGATGAAATGAAGGTGATAAAGCAAGTTGAACATGTGCATAAATTATGATGAATGTGTATAAGTTTTAATGTTATGTTTTTGGGTTGATGACCAAACATAGATTATGATTTGGTTGTAAATGATATTGAGTTGAAACGGAAGTGAGAATGAAGGGGAAATGATGAGGAAAATAAGTTAGAGATGATAGATATGCATAAGATGGGTCATAGGTAACTTGTACGAGTTGGAAATCTAAAAATTAGACCATAAATGTCCTTTGGGCAGACTTAATTTCTGCTGGGTGGGCCTTCTAGGAAATTTTAGTGTTCCATCTCAGTTCATGTCCGTTTGGAAGGACATATGTCCACTAAGTAGACATTCTTGGGATACTTACATAAATGTGCACTTTTAACCCTCTAAACGGCAAAATTTCTCTTTGGGACCTTCATAGAAGTTGTAGAACTCGAACTCCTCTTCGAAAATGTGCTTGAATAACCTTAATCTGACATCTATAGTGAAAGTTATGCCAATTATCCCAAATCATGTACATATATATAATGTGGACATATCGATGCTTTCCTATGATACAGTTAGGCTTGAATGGAGCTTGAAATGTACTTAGTTTGATGTGGAAATAAGTGATAAAAATGAGTGATATGTTTAGGGTGATGACTGAGGATATAAACATGAGAATGGATTGTTGTATATCAAGTGTTCATATATGGAATTTTGGGATGTTAGGAGAATGAAAATGAACCTATGCTAGTTAATGAGGTTCCATTAAAAGAACACTACAGAGTGATGCAATCATGTTTGACTCACGAGCTAGACTTTGGAAACGGTGCCTAATAGCAGTAAAGGAGAGTGTGGGTTTAAAAAAGATGAACAGTAAAGTAGATCAAAAATGAATTCAAAAAATGAGAACAAAGTAGTGGTAGCGGGATTAAGGAAAAAGAAGAGAGAACAGATAGGGTGGCGACATGGAGCTAGCTTTCCAGGAGAGGCTCTCCATCGTAGAGATAACTATGACTTTTCTTCAGTCCATTTTGCCTTAGCTTTTTCATTGGTTTTTAGCTATATCCAGTTGTTCATTTGTTACTCTCCATAAGTAGTTGTTTTCTTTTGGTTTCACTGCTTTATTTTCATACGTCAGAATCTCTTAATATTCATTCCATTAGTTTTAAGCTTTTTTAGTGTTAATCATGTTTTTACATGTACTAGAATATTTAGAATGAAAATTTAATGGATTTTATAGTTGAAATTCATGAATTTTGTAAGGAACCTTTACGTTTGATCAACGAATTTTTTATTCCTTCAAAATTTCAACTTTAATCTTAGTTATTTGAGTTTTTTTATGTGATTTCTTTTCAAATATGAAATTAGTGGGTATTTGAATGTTTAAAGGTTTATGTTAGGGGTTTTTGCTTATTTGTGATGCTTTGGATTAATTGTGCTTAATAGTTAGGATTATTCATATTCTTAGGTTCATGATCATCCAATTTGGAATTTTGTACAAGTTATGTGTGCTGGAATTTTTATTTTGAGGCAATTAGTTTAGATTTTGTAATTTGGGTTATGATTAGCAATTTGCTAGAATAAAGAGTTTTGATTTCTAATGAGATAGTGTTGAATTTTAGTTTTTATCACTCCATTTATCATTTCCAACCTTGGTTTTATTTAATTAAGTATGAGTTTTGTTTATTTAATGTCTATTGTGCTTAATATGAATATGCGTGGCTAGATTACTTAAGGGTTTGGAGATATTATAAGGATGAAGGGATGGAAATTGTGAGAATGGAGTTAAATTTGTCTTAAATTAGTGCTTGTAGGTCTAAGTTGGCTCAGGATCTAGGATAAATGTCATGAATTTAGGAATTGCTTATAAGCTTAATCACTCTTTAGGTAACTTTCTAATCCGAAGGCTAGGGATGAGCATATGATATGTAATAGTCCATAGTAATTCCCAGAAGTATCAATAGGCTAGTTGAATTTGTCAGGATACTTGGTCAACTAAGCTAGAATCCCATACCTTTAGGTTAAACCTTCCGAGCTTGTGAGTAGGTGGTATAAGTTAGTTAGTTGTTTCTTAGTACCTAAGGCATCTTTGCTATTAAACTTAGGGAGCCTATTCTGGGTCATAGTAGAGGTCAGGGCATTTTTAGAACTTAATCGAGCCTATAGGCTAACACCATGATGAGAGTACCTTTTATTTAGATTCAAGGATTAATGAACATCCTAAAATCCCTAAGATATCTCCAACCTGCTTCTTTACCATTATCCTTATTATTTTCTAAATTTTCTTTGTTTTTGTCTTTTTGTTTACGTTTTTTGCATCTTAGTTGTCTCATTTCATCATTTTAGGGTATTATGTTTTCTTTTATTTGCAACATTTGAAATAGCATTTGCATCTTAACTCTCTGTGGTTCGACCCTAGCTCGTCATTTACTGCGTTTGGTAGTTAGGAATTTATTATTTGGTAGTTAGCGACAGGTTATCAAAGTCCAGACTTATCAATAAAATTCCTCTTCACTCCAAACCTCTACCTTGATGAACCAAGGGCATTGGGAATGCAACTTTAGATGATTCAACTTACTAGTTGATTTTCTCCCTTAGATCACGGGTACTCACAAATAGAGTTCATAACTTAGGTCCCAGATGCCTCAGATAAATTCATTAGTAAGTCTTGCTATAAAGCTTTGCAGGAAGTTGAAAGGTATGTCCCTTGGTTTAACCTCCTTTGGAAATGTTCTCTCAATCATAAGGCCCATATTTTCGGCCAGTTATAAAAAGTAGGATTCGTACTAAAAACAAATGGTTTGGATCTTACGATTCTATTTGTCTTCTTTATAAAGATTTGGAAGAAGATAAAGAGAACTTATTCTTTCAATGCAATTTTTCTAAAGTAGTATGGCGTAGAGTTTTGTACTTGTTGTTTGATTCTTTTATTAATTATGATTGGTCATCTTCTCTTAACTGGATCATTTGTATTGCCAATTGGAGGTCGCAAGATGCCCCTATATTCAAAACTACATTTACAACCACGATATATTCTATATGGAAGGAAAGAAACAAGAGGATCTACATAAATGAGAAAGTAAACAAATATATCTTAATTGACGACGTTGTCAATGGGATCTGAGCCCTTATGTTAGCAAAATTTGATCAACATGATCTATCCCTAGGAATGAAGAAGAGAAAGAATTTGTAATGCTTTTTCTGTTACCTTTTATTTGCTTTTGTAATTTGTCATGTCTTTAGTTGTAACTTTCATTTGTAATTTATTTAAGTTGAACTCATTATAATGTTGAGACAAATTTTGCTATCGTTGCAATAATTATTCAAATTAAAAAACATATTATTCATTTATTCAATTTAAATTTCTATACTTCAAAGTTATCTCATCCTCAGTGATCATCCTTATTAGGTTTAAGAATCTTTAAAACCTATAAAATGCCTTATCATGGACTAATAAATAGAAGAATATTCTTTTACAAATATGGTAATTCATTTTATTTAATTTTGAATTTCTCTTAAAGTTTCTTAAAGAGTTTATTGTATGTAAAATCACTAATATATCGATAATTAATCTTTATTTAAGATATATATATATAAAACTATTCATGGCCGTAGTAGTATTAGAGTAAGGTTTAAGGGGTCAATCATAATTATACAGAACATACCTAGAAGGCAACATTTAGTTTTTTTTCATCTTCATAATTAGTTAGCATCCTATTCTTTAGCTTATGTTAATAGTTGCTAAAAACATTTTATTGATGCCTTAAAAATTGAAAAATTAAATAATGTGAATTACCATATTTGGAAAAGAAGATTATTCTATTTATTAGTTTATGATAGGACACTTTATATGCCTTAAAGATTTTTAAACTTAATAAGGATCATCCTACCTTGTAATACTATAAGGAGGATAATTTAGTTGAAAGAAGCTAGGAACAATAATATTAAGAATGTCTTATCCTGATATTTAAAGAATATAAGACTACTGTTAAAATGGCTGAAAAGTTAGATTTGGAAGAAAGTCTATTAATTATGTTCAATTATTAACTGAAAGTTTCAATACTTTGACAATGTGCGAAAATGATAGTTTGGTGGATAATATAAGTCATATAGCACTTACAGCAAAAGATTTAACAATGGCAAGGGAACCTATCTTTGATAAAGTAAAAGTTTTGATGATCTTTAATAACTTACCACCATCATCTTGGTGCTTCCCTTAATTATAAGAATAATAAGTTGAGCCTAGAAAATTTACCATCAACTTTGGAAATTGAAAAGGACAGGAAAGCATAGAAAGTGCTCCAAACTCATGGTGGTAAATGATTTATGACTTCCATTAAGAAATTGAGGCCAAAAGTAAATGGATACAAGAATAATTTTGATGGGAAGAATAAGCAAAAGTGTAAGAAGGGAGAATGATTATAATATGGACAAAAGTTACACTATAAGGCTTTATTTCCAAACAGGGTGAAGCGTGAATATATTGAAAGTTTAAAAGATCTAATTCGTAATAAATGTAGGCCATGATAGTTGATTATTCCCTAATAACTTAATGTACTGACCCTAATCCTATGAGGCACATTTTTCAGGATCAGTAAGACCTTATCACATTGTAATGGAAGTTTGTTTGTAAACATCTATTGTGATGTTTTGGGAGAATGAGATAATAAAGTTGAAATACTAAATTTAACATAATATTAATGTTAAAACTAGTTTCAATTTAGCACTTACATAGTGTATTTTTATATAAATTATATGATAGTTTCCTACTTTTTGTTCATTGTCATATGTTTGCCCTATAACATGAAACCCACATAAGATCTTATCTAACTTGTGTTCCAAAACACACCTATTTGTCTTATAGCCATTTTTATTTCTTCAAGAAACATCATCAATCATTATAGACAATAGGTCATCAATCATTATAGAAAATAGGCTTAACACGATTTCCCTTGTTAGTGGAAAATTATATAGTTTAAGTTCTAAAAGCCAACAATTTCTAGTGTAAAAGCTAGTCTAAAATTGGTTCTTATAGCACATAATTTGAGGATGCATGAAAATATAATTTCACTAAACTTTGGACTCTTTATGTAATTCTAAATTATAAATAATCTTATTAAGGTTCTTTAGAGGGTGAATTTTGAGGCCAATGACAATAATTTTACATTCAATGCTATTATTAAGGTTTCTTAACGTCAAAGAGGGATTTGAAGTTAGATTGGAGGATAATCATGACAACTCTTCTAACTTTTTCCTCCTTTTTGTCATGTTAATATTATTATTGTTTCATTATAGTTAGTAATTAGATCCTTAGTTAGGGTTAGGGATGTATTTTATGATAGATGTTTTAATTATCATTGTAAAAGTAATTACTATCTTGTTAAATTAATTATCTTTGATCTTAATTGTTGGATTTATACTTGAACAATGCAGATTTAAACTTAGGGAATATATGAAGGATTGATATATGTTTAATTTTTGATACATTTAATCCATTAAATTTAGGGATTACTATTTAAAAATGCTTAAAACACTCACTTTAGTTTTTATTTGACTTTAGGTACAATTTGGAAGTATAATAACTAAAGTGAGCTAAAAGTATACCCGTTAAGCCATCTTTTTGAGATTTACACTCAATTTTCTTCATAAAAAGGAAGGAGAAGGATCAAAGCAAGAGGAGACAAGAAAATGTCAAAAGAAATGAAGGACACATTGTCATGTGATGAGATAAGTCTCACCATCATGACTAAATGTAGAAGGACACATTGTCATGCCATGAGATAAGTCTCACGACCATGACAATTTAGTCATGGCCGTGAGAACGTTGTCAAGTCTATGATAAAGACACACCTTGTCATGCCTACGACAAACACACTCATAGGAGTGACACTTCAAGCCATGCCCATAAGTTGCCACCTATCCACTGTAAACCTAGTTTTTTACTATAAAAGCAATGTTTTATAATAGCAGAAGGAAGACTTAGACATAATCAATTTTTATTCATTCTCCTTTGGTTTTTGGACAAGAATAGAGGCAATTTATGCTTATTTCTTGGAGATTGATGGAGAAGATGGAGGGCTAACCTTCTCGACACCGGTTCAAAGGTGAAGTCCACCTCGAGGAGCACATTTAAGCATATCATATTTGTGTATCATGTTCTTTCCCTCTTTCATATTGTTTATGTTATCTTGCATTTATTGATTGTGGATTGAGTAAGAATGATCTTAATGCTCTATTAGATTGTTTTTTATGAAAACCTATTGCTAGAACTTGAATATAATACATAATAGTCATGTTTGAAGTAGTATGTGGCAACTAATGGTATTAAATCATTAGGGAGAACATAACGTAAGTTAAATAACCTGAGCTTGTGTGATTATTTTTTAGATTGATTTTTTTTCTCACTCGTAACACGACTATTTGATTAAACTTGGAGAGCTTATTTTAGGTTATCCAATTGTTAAGGTTAATTAATAAGCTCTTCTTAATTAACTACGACCTAAGGAAAAACTGAGATTAATGGAACTTGTTGTTAATTCACAATCAAAACTCTAAAGAGAGGTGTGAAGACAATAGTGCAATGAATTATGTGAAATTATGCGTAGGTCAAGATTAGACTAAAGATCCAGATTTAAACCCATTCATAAATTTTCTCACTTTTCTACTATTTAATTTGAGTTGTTTCATATATTCACTCTTACATTGTTTTCTAATTTCTGTCAAACATAAACCCCCTATTTTACATATAAAAATAATTTAGGAAAGTAATTGGATTTAATATTTATGGGATCAACCTGGACTCACTACTGCTATAGTTGTAGGTTATTTTGAGTAGTGTTACAATGCACTAGGTCAATTTTGGCACCATTGCTAATTTATTTGTTTTATTTTATTTTTATTAATCTCTTTTCTTGTTTTGTTAATTACGGTGTATGACACAATCTTCTCACTATGGTGAATTGAAATTTGATCCAGAAATTGAAAGAGCGATATGTAGATTGAGAAGACAAGTTATACAAACTTCTAAGGATCCGTCACTATCTAATAGGAGACTTGATTCTTCATTAGGAATTCAAATAGTTATAGATTTGTTTTCTAATTCTTCTAATGATTCCATTTCTAAAATAGATTTTAACATGGCAATGCAAAATTATAATCACACTCTTAAATAGTTGGCTACTTCTGATTTCAATCATCAAGCTTTATGCATTGATTTTCCCACTATTGATGCTGCTTTTGAGCTTAAATCTGGTTTAATTCATCTTTTACCTACTTTTTGGGGTATACTAGGTGAAGATCCTCATAAGCACCTTAAGGAGTTCCACATAGTCTATTTTACCGTAAAGTCATCTAGGATCGAAGAAAAGCAGATTAAGTTGAGGGCATTCCCATTCGCACTGGGTGACACTACCAAAGATTGACTTTACTACTTGCCCTTTGAATCGATCATTACTTAGAATGAGAAGCAAAAACAGTTTCTTAAGAAGTGCTTCCTTTCCTCTTAAGCTACGAATATTCAGAAGGAAATATGTGCAATTTGACAACGCCATAAGGAGACATTATATGAGTACTAGAGGGAGTGCTAGCTACGCTTACCGTCAAATTAGTGAATAACTCTTGATCCAATACTTCTATCAGGGGTTTCTGTCACAAGAAAGAAGTATGATAGATGTAATAAGAAGAGGTGCATTGTTAGATAAGAAAACTATTGAAGTCATAAATTTGATTTCCAACATGGTTATTAACTCTCATCAATTCAACATTTGAGAGGACCTTAAACCATTAAAAGTTAGTGAAGCTAATACTGTCACATTGGAGCAACAGATAGCTGAGTTAACATCTTTAGTAAGACAAATAGCTGCAAATGGTGTTTAACAAGTTAAAGTATGCGAAATTTACACAATGGTAACACATCCAAGTGATATGTGTCCAACCTTGTAATAGACATCCATGAAACATGTGAATTCTTTTGGAAGTTTTTCAGGTCAAACATAAAGTAGGTATGATCCTAGCTACCCCTGTGCACACAATTCGGGATGGAAGAATCCTTCATTCAAAAATTATGGACAGTAAGGACAACAACAAGGCTCCTACCAATAACCATATGAAAGACAAGTTTAATCATCAAGCTCTGGACCTTCATTGGAAGACATAATGAAAACATTGACTTAAAATACCACTCAACTTCAAAATGAAGCCGTACAATTCCAACAATAAACAATAGCTAACATTTAGAACTTGGAGAATCAAGTAAGTCATATAGCTATTGTTGTGAGCCAAATGGAAAATTATAATTCAAGTAAACTTCCCTCTCAAATGATTGTAAACCTAAAAGTAAACGCAAGTGCTATCACCCTAAGAAATGGTAAAGAAATTGAGGCACCATATAAGATTCCTATTATTAGCGATGCTGAAGAAACTGAAAAGGGACTTAAAATATCTCTAAAAGAAGCTGAAATGGGAAATAAGGTAAATTCTCAATCTCCCGTGATTAAAAATTTTATTAATATTTTGCCTCATTTTCTAGCAAGTTTGTTAAATCGAAGAACAAGGAGCAAGATAAGGAGACTTTGTAAATGTTTAAAAAGTTATACGTGAATATACCTTTAATTGATGGCATCAAATAAGTT
>JAOSBO010220746.1:0-15111 GCA_027563915.1 Erythroxylum rotundifolium | reverse complement strand
GAGGTATCCAATGGAAACTAGGAAACGACACTCGGATTTCGTTCTGGAATGACTGCTGGCTGAACAATAGAGGCCCTCTCCTCGTTGAGGCCAGGGCTATACCCCCCCCGCAGACCTACTGGGTACTCGAGTATCCGAGAATGTCACGGTGAATGGAACCTGGCACTGGGAGCAGATCAAGCCTTACCTCCCACCCCAAATGTGTGCCAAGCTGGCGGCGATTTCGCCCCATTCTACTAGTATGACGGACGACCGCATTGAATGGCGGCCCAACCCTTATGGGGGATTTACTGTAGCTTCAGCATATGAGCTAATCAAAGATCCTGCCCCGAGGGTGACAACCTCGAACTGGAAAGTGATATGAAAATGGCCAGGTCCTCAGCGCATTCGATCCTTCCTATGGCTCTTAGCTAAGGATAAATTGCTGACAAACTTCCAGAGAGTTAGGAGGCACCTCACCACGAATTCAGGATGCCAGGCCTGTGGCCAAGAAGAAACCATAGTACATGCAGTCCGTGACTGTCCAAGGGTTCGGCCCGTTTGGAGGCAGCTCGTTCCTTCGGGCAACGTGGTCTCACCCCCGCAGCAACCACTAGAGGCCTGGCTTCAGTCTAACCTCACTCAGCAGGAGCATGAGTGGGCTACCATCTTTGGCGTCACCTACTGGTATCTCTGGCAGTGGCGAAATAGGGCTCTTTTTGAGGATGGATTCGAGTGGCCTACGGATGGCCATCGCATCGTGCGCGAGTACGTGACCTGGATCCAGCGAGCACACCGCCTGACAAACAGAGTTCACGCTACCTGTAACCTAGCTATAGGGCAACCAATATCCTGGCAACCTCCCCCAGCCGGTTGGGTCAAAGTGAATACCGATGGGGCGGTACACTGTGGAGGGAATGGTGCCACAGTTGGGGACTGATCCGTGATTGTCATGGTCAGTGATGTGGCAGAATTATCACTAAATTTGAGGCCTGTTTTCCAGTGCGGGCCGAACTGCAAGGCATCTTAGTGGGTCTCCACCTCGCCTAGAACTGAGGTCATCGGCAGCTTATCCTGGAGGTGGACTCGGTAGAGGCAATTAATACTATTTCTTCCACAGACCAGACTCTTACACGTGGCTTTTTATTGGTGCAGGAAATTCGTGAGCTTCTGGGACGGGACTGGACTGCAACCATACAGCATGTCTGTCGTGAAGGAAATCAGAGTGCCGACAGATTGGCTCAATTAGCTATGACAGAGCCTCCAGGGGAATTTGTTCTTCAAGATCCACCTTTCGCGTTGCGGAGCCTTCTCCAATTAGATCGTCAAGGCCATGAATATTTTCGCGGCCAAACTTCTTTGTAATCGTTAGGTTTCTTCTTCCGTTGTAAACAAAAAAAAAATTGCAAGTGTATAATTGGATAGGGCTTTATTTAAATTTTAAACCATACTCAGTAGAAATAGAATTAGAAAAGCATGAATGTATACTATTAATTTAAACCTTATATATGACAGGTTTAGTTTTGCTTAATTATGTTTATGAGTTTAAATTATCTTTTTAACTTGAAAATAGAAATTGAAAAAACAAATGAAGATGTTTACTTAGTAAGGCATGTCTTATGTCGATCCTGTTGAAACATTCATAATAATTTTTAGTGAATAATATTTTAAATATTTATATTTATGATTGATTTAAGTAATAAATATTACTATTTGTTCAGATATTTGATTGATTGTTTGAGTCTTCAAAATGTCGATGCAAAAAGAAGTAGAGGTTGGGTGTTGGATTGACATCGACGACTCATTTCTTTTAATGTGAGTAGAAATGACTATTCAAGACAGGATAGAAGTGTCCTTACTACGAATAGGTCAACTCTGAGTAAGACTTTCCATGAAAAATCATTTCAGTGGCCAACTAAATAATGAAGGTCATGCAGCTTACAAACGTCATTTAGCAAAAGTAGACCAAATAATTTGTTAGTTGACCACTGGCCAACAATTGATGTCAAACAAATAAATAATAGCTACAAATAACTTTAAACATACTTTTTAAATTAAAATCAATGTCATTGTCCTCATCACTCATAACAAAACATGTTTAGAGAGTGGCAACATGATTCTTTAATAAACAAACTATGATACATAAAAAATTTCATTTATATACGAGTCAAAATATAAGTGCATATAAATTAAAGTTTGTGTTCATAAGAGATTTTTACGTGAATATTGCATCATATACATTCTGACACATGAGTCGCGTACTAAGATGTATTTTTCTTTAAAGTATAAAAATGAAAATATAGACCAAATGATGAGCATTTTAGTGTAGTGGAAACTTTTCCAAAGAAAGATACAACATGAAAAATAAACGTGTCTAAACTTACACTCATGCGTAGAGAGAAATTGTGAAATTCACAGCTTGAAATATGTGCATGTTTGAGTCCGTTTCATTGTTTACAAAGAAGTGATGAGATAAAAAAACGTGTCTTAGACTATGTTAATAACGAGTAATCTTATCTAAAGTACGTTTTTGGTAGATTTCTAATACTTGTTACAATTATGTTCGAGTTAGATTAAGCGGTGAGCGGTGAATAGCAAGTTACTTAGGATTGTAACAAATAAAGTTTATAAACAACTATATCATGAAGATATAAAGTACTTAATTGGCTAAACTTAAAAACTTCTCATATTCTTTTTTTTCCTTTTACGTAACTAATATTCTTTTTATACATTGTTTTCCAAAAAGTTATATCAAGATATAGTTGAGGCAATAACGATTTTAGTTGTAAAGTGGATAAGTTCATTAAAACAAAGAATTTTAGATTGACACAATAACGAGTGAATGATTTGTTAGCATAATAAGGTATGTTGAAGAGGTTGTGTGAGAATAAGTTGGAATTTATGGATGCATTCGACTGAGAAGAGTTACAAGCACCAATAACTGAAACTATACAACTTGGATTAACAAGTGAGGTTATGTACCACATCATGGAATTGCATCTCCTATGAAGTTATAAAAGAAGTTTGAGAGTTGATACATGTCGATGTCTCTTTTAAACAAGATATATATGTAGCAATGACTAATACATGCTAAAAATGTAGGAAGGAACATATTTAGAACAACATATCAATGTATTAAACCAAATAGTCAATGATCTGCTAAGGTTTGATGTGACTATTGTAGATAAGGACAATGAATGAAAGTAATGATTTTGCTTTACATGCTATCTCCATCTTACTACCTCTATCTTACTAACATTTCGTGACCATACCTATGTTGGGTAAAGAGATTGTTGATGTAAAAGACAACATCTGCTACACAATTGACACACAACCAATGGAGACTAAATATGAGTGAAAACTTTAAAATGAAGGGTTACATGTTAAAGGAAACCAAGATCATGGGAGAAAACATAGTAAGGATGACTCATCTAGAAGTAGCTCTAGATGTAAATTTAAGGGTACGTAAAAAGATGTTTTGATGCTAAAAGTGCAAACAAACTAAATTTATAAAAAGGACTATGTAAAAAGAAGAGACGTGATGACGAAAGGATGTCTAATGATTCATTAAGATCTATTAATGAAGGGTAGAGTAGGGACAACCAGTTAACTTTACAATTCAAGGATTGTGGATGCAAGATGTTCACATGACTTGACATCAAACAAGGATTGGTTTATGTTACATCAAGAAACTTTGGCACTATTTAATAGGAAGATGATAAAGCTCACAAATTTGTTTGAGCATGACAGGTAAGAATCTAGATGTTTGATTTGATGGGAAACTGTTTGACATTTGACATATACTAGATTTTAGGATGAACTTATTCTCTTTGGGCACCTTACATTCGAATGGTTTTGGTTATAAAATTGATGAAGACAATATTAAGGTGATAAATGGTGCATTAAATTATGATGAAAGCATTAAAAGTAACGAGAAACATCTTTACTTAGTAAGGTGCACAATTATAAGTAAAGATTTTTTATAAACATTTAATAGACTATGTTTTTATACATATATTTAGTGTATTTTTCTTGTTATTTGGGGATTTTATGATGTTTTAAATATTTATTATTTTAGTGTGTTTTTATATCTCAATTGCTTTCATAGTCAAAATGAGAGAAAGTTAGGAGATAAGATAAGAATTAAAGAATTGGAGCCAGTTTAGAGAGAAATACCTATGTAAGTAATATACACAATTGTGTCAGGAACTGTGTAAGTCTTTGTGAATGTATATAGCTTTAAAAATGTTACTTTGCCTATGTGAAGATGGGCATGCTTGTGTAAATAATGTACATGGCTATATCTCATACATGTGTAAGCTCTTGGTAATGTGTATATATGAGATTTTGAAGTGTTTTTGAGGCATAAGGTCACTCATAAGACTATATGACTAATCGTGTATATTCCAAAAATCCTAAATTTTCACTATAAAAGGCAATTATAAAGAGGAGACATAGAGGTAATAATTTGAGCTTTAGTTTGAGCTTGATCTAGATATAATTATGTACCTAGGATGGTGAAAAACACAAAAATTACTTCAAAGATTCGATAAAGAACAAACTTTTACTGACATGATGGATAAGATCACAATGGATGAACATCAGCTTTAATAGATAAAGGTCATGTGGAAGGATCATTTGAAGATAGAGAAGATCTTCGCAGATGAGGATAATCATTCCTAGATAGGAAAATCTTTTATCTTGTTAATATGATGTATCTTATTAGATAGAGTCCTAATTGGATGGGGATGTCATCTATTGGTTAGTTAGATATAATCTGATAAGGATAAGATAGAATAATATTATGATCTTAGCTAATAAAGTTCTACTCAGACTCTAACTTAGTCATCTAGAGGATCCTATAAATAGCTTATTAGAGTTAAGTGCTATTAATTCAATCATTGAGAGAAATCACTCAAAGGGAGAGTTTTCATTGTAAGGGCTTCGAGTAGGGAGTTCCTTGGAAGTGTTTTGTTAAGGCGGTACTTGTGTTTTTTTGTTAACATTTTGTTGAGAGTTAATGAAAGAGTAGCTTTGGCTATATATATATATTCTTTACTCTATTATACACTCGTATTATTTTGCATGTGAGAGAGACACTTTAAACACTTGTGTGCCAGTGAGTTGTTCGAGGGCTAACGAAATTGTTCAGTGACATTCATATAAGATGAATGAATCTTACTTAAGCAGACCGAAGCAGGATTGCACGTGAAGGTGGATGCGAATCGTGGTAAAAATTCAAGTCTAAAGTAGACCTTTGTGACATATATATATATTCTTTTGAACCTTTGATTTTTGTTTTGTCTCTGTGTTTATGAGTTAAATTTATTTAGTACTTGAGTATGATGAATTGTAAGTTGAGATAAATACTATGATTTATTTTTAATTTAATGCAATTTGATTGATTAATTTGTTGCATCTTAATTATGTATTTTAAGTTTTGAAGTAATACGTCCAAAATATTAGTTCAATGTTTGATTTCATATAATTGAGATTGACAAATCATTTCGTATGAATAGATCTACCATATTTGGAAGGAGTTGCATGCAAATCTAGAGATAAATCGATATAAATCCTTTAGATTAGGATCAAACTTAATAGTAAAATTTAGAAATTGGGTAATGCAATCTTAAGTGTTTTAACTAGATGTTTCAATTAATCAAATGAGGATTAGTTGTTAATAGAATTGATAAACATATTAACATAAGATATAAATTTCTACAATCTAATGATTAAAAATTAAATTGCATGATAAATAGCTAATACTTACGAAATCTTAGGAGGATTCATAACCTAAGTACTAGTTATTCGATATCAGTTAATCTTAGTTTTATATATGTTCTAGTTCACTATTTTGTTAAACTTCAATCTAGTTTAGTTTTAGTTAAATAATCATCCTATTTGTAGTTTAGATAATAGAAAAGAGGTTATTACTAATATTTGTAGTCTCTGTAGGATGGACACTAGATATTCACTAACAATATAGTATAGTTTAATAGATTGACTTGGTTATGAGATTTATAAAGTAGAGATCAAACCTATATTAAGTTTTTGGTGCCATCGTCGGAGACTAAAATAATAGGAACACCCAATTTTTGCTAATCTAAACATTATTTCTCATTTTATTAGTTTTTGCTTTTTACTTTTTACTTTTAGTTTATTAACATATTTTATTGACTCTTTGGTTTTTCATTTCTACAAGTCTTTAGGTGAGTTTGTGACCCAAAGAAATCCATTGTACTTAGTTAAGAAAGATTCAAAAATTAAGAGGATGGCTCATAGAAATCTTCGAAGGACCATATTAAGAGAGTCAAGTTAAATCAACATATAGAAGACTTGAAAGGCCAGATTGAGACTAAAGGATCATAAACTATGATAGACTAATCAAGGACCATGTTTGGCTATGTTATGTTGAACTTAACAGGGACAGAGTCCAACATTATGAGACCTACTACTACCACCAGTAACTTTGAGATTAAATCGAACATCTTCAAATGGTGCAGTGGCATGCCTAGTTTGATGGGCTTCGAAATAAGGATCCCAATGAACACATTGCCAATTTTCTAGAATTTTGTGACATATTCAAGGTTAATGGTGCCATCAATGATGCAATCATACTAATTTTATTTCCATTTTTCATTGAGGAATTTGGTAAAGCAAGGGCTAGATTCTCTACCTAGCGTATCCATCACTAGATGGAACCCAAAGGTAGATAAATTTCTTCTAAAGTACTTCCCACTAGCTAAGACTGCCAAACTAAAGAACAACATCTCTTCTTATGCTAGAAGCATGGGAGAGATTTAAGGAGATGTTGAGGAAGTGCTCTTGTCATATTTTTCCATCATAGATGCAAATTCAAACCATATACAATAAGCTTAGCTAAATAACTCAACAGATGATTAATGAGGTAGCTAAAGGAATACTATATAATAAGATATTAGAAGTAGCACTTAATGTCTTTAAAGGTATGGCCATGAATAACTACTAGTGGTGTTCTTCTTGAGCAAAGCTTAGGAAACCATCAAGAGTATATGACATAAATATGGTTACAATGTTGCCAAGCTAGGTTAAAGCTTTCAGTAAGAAATTAGATGGATCAATTATCTGAAGTTATTCTAAGTGATACAATATGAGGTGTGTGGGCTAGGACATCTACTTTAAGAATATCAAGCATTACAGATGATGGTAAAGCCTAAGTATGTGGATTATATGAGGAATGCTCCTCAACCTCAGAGTAATCCCTAATGGAGGAATAACCCAAATTTCTCTTGGAAAAATCAAAGACAAATAAGGAACCACCCTCTACTAAGATTTTAGCAACACCAACATCAAGAAAAGAAGTCAAGTTTGGAAGACCTCATAACCAGATTTCTTCAGACTTTAGAGGAAAGATTTCAAACACATAAAATTTATTAAGAAATCAAAAGGTTTCTATACGTAAGTTGGAAAATTAGATTGGTTAGTTTACAAAGCTAGTTTTCAAAATAAAATAAGGGAGTTTACCTAATTACACTAAGAAAAATCCTAAAGAACATAGGAAGACAATCACCTTTAAGAGTGGAAAGGATTTGCAAGTTGATAACAAAATCTAAGGTGAGAAGGAGAAGGAAAAAATTAGTAAAGAGAAAGCTAAAGACGTAGCCTCTGAAAGTTAAAGAATTCTTGCTCACCGCCCTACACCCTGTTAAGTTGAAGAAAAATTGTATGGATGAGTAGTTTGGTAAAAAAAGATTTTGAAAGTAGCAGTTTCGTAAATTCCTTGAACTTTTTAAACAACTTCACATTAACTTAAAAATTTTAAGGATTTTTCACAGATGCCAAAGCATATAAAATTCTTGAAGGAGTTGGTAACTAACAAAAGGTTGTTAGGAGAGTTGGATATGGTGAGATTATGATGATGCTTGTTATTTTATTGATATAAGTCATTTTGCAGTTTCAGATATTGTGTAGGATTTTATTTCTAAAGAGGTCTTGGGGCTGTTTATTATTCAAGGTAAGGAGGAAGGTGGGGATAAGCCTATAAAGAAAGGAATAGAAGCTAATAAAATTATGTTAAGCAAGAAAGAGTTTAAAGAGATCAATAGAATTAAATAAAATAGATTAAAACCCTCCACAAAAGAACTGCCATAGTTGCAATTAAGAAAGTTACCTAATGGCCTAGAATATGCATTCCTGTATAATAATCCAAAACTTAATATGATTATTGTAAATGCGAATGAAAAAGAAAAACTACTAAATGTGCTCAAGGAGCATAATAGGTCCATTGCATGGAAAGTTTTTGACATCAAAGGAATCAGACCTTCCTTTTTCACTCACAAGATTTTGATGGAAGAGGAATTCAAGCCTATTGTATAGCCCTAGAGGAGGGTGAATCAATTACTCAAATTGGAAAAAATTTCCTCTTTCTCATGAATGAACAAAAGAGCCACTTTAAATTGGGCATAAAGGAAGTGGTAACGCTAGAGATAATTAACTCCTAGATGTTGGTGTGATTTACCCTATTTCTGCTAATTGTTTAGTAAGTCTTGTGCAGGTTATACCAAAGAAGGGGGGAATAATGATGTTACCCAATGATGGTACATTCGCTTATAGGATGATGCCCATTGGGTGTATAACGCACCTGCTACATTTTAGATATGCATGATGACCATACTTAATGACCTAATTGGATATAATAGAGGTATTTACGGATTATCTTTTTATTTTTGGCAATTATTTTGATTTATGCCTCCATAATTTAGAAGTAGTGTTAAAGAGGTGTAAGGAGACAACTTTGTTGCCAAATTGAGCAAAATGCCATTTTATGGTATAAGAGAGCATAATTTTAAGCCATAAAATCTTTATAAGGCTATTGAGGTAGACAAAGCTAAAATTGAAACTATAAAGAAGCTACCACCCCTACTTCAGTTAAGGCTATCAAAAGTTTTTTTATGGCATATGGGCTTTTATAGAAAGTTTATTAAGGATTTATCTAAAATATTTGGGCCTTTAACCAATAAAAAAAAAGCACCTTTTAACTTTAGTCAAAAGTGTTTAGAAGCCTTTAGCATTCTTAAGGAAAAGTTAACGAATACCCCAACCATGGTTGCACTAGATCAGAATTTTACAATAGATGCAATACTTGACAATGAAAGGATAATCATTTTCAACTAATTTGCTACATTAGTAAGAATTTGATGGATGCCTAGGAGAATTATGCTATGAAAAAGAAAGAAATGCTAGAAGTAGCTTTTTTGTTTCATAAATTTAGACTTTATTTAGTCTATTCCAAAGTTATTCTTTACACTAATCACTCTGTATTAAGATAGTCACAAAATATGTCAGATGCTAAGTATATATTACTTAGATGGATTTTGTTATTATAGGAATTGGATTTAAAGATTAAAAATAAGAAAGGAGTTGAAAACTTGGCAATAAAACATATATCTTGCCTTAAAAACCTAAATTTGGAGGAGCTGAATGAAGAGGACATTAATGATTCATTCCTAAAAGAGTGCCTCTATAACTTGGAGGTAGTAAATGATTCCAAAACCACTTAGTTTGTAGATATTGAAAATTATTTAGTGGCTAAGATCTTATCGAAGGTTCTTTTCCATCAATAAAAGAATAAATTATTTAATAATTTGAAGGAATATTATTAAGAATATTCGTATTTGTTTCATATTTATGGAGACCAAATAACGAGAAAATTTGTACCATACTCTAAGAGGTGGAAGATCTCAAGACATTGCTGTGCTAGAGCAAATGGAAGGCACCATAGTGTGAATAAGATTACTCAAAAAAGATGTTGAGTCAAGTTTTTATTGACCTTCAATGTTTCAAGATGCCTAAAGTTTTGTAGATTTATTTGATAGATTCTAATGATCAAGTAATATCTCTTGGTAAGATGAGATGCCTTAAGATTTCATTCTTATTTGCGAAGCATTTGATATTTGGTCCATTGATTTTATAGGTCTACTTCCAACTTTGTTTAGTAATAAATACATCTTAGTAGTTGTTGAATATGTTTCTAAATGGGTTGAAGCTCAATCTTTGCCCCCAAATGATGCTAAGGTTGTTGTAAATTTCCTAAAAAGATGTTTTTAATACTTTGGCACACCTAGAGAATTATAAGTAATAGGTGCACACATTTTTATTATGTGAAATTAAAAAAGGTACTTAAAAAGTATGGAATCACATATAGAATTACCACCCTATATTGCCTTTAAACTAATGGGTTGGAGTAGCTAATAGGGACCTAAAAAGAATTCTAGAATAGGCTATAGAGCACCAAAGGAAAGATTGCTAAGTTAAGTTAGATAATACTTTATAGGCTTTTAAGAATACGTATAAAACAACAATTGACCCTACACCTTATAGGCTTAACTTTGGGAAAGCATGTCGTTTACCTGTGAAGTTAAAATAAGGCATATTAGTCCATTAAGCTTTTGAATTTTTATCTTTAAATTATAGGTGAGAAGGGGAAATTACAAGTTAATGAATTAGAATAGTGGTGATTAATGACCTAGAAAACTCTAAAACGTACAAAGAGAGGATGAAGAAATATCATGACTTAAGTATCAAGCAGTCCAACGAATTTAAGAGGGAGATCAAGTTATTTTATACAATTCCTACCAAAGATTGTTACTGGGTAAGCTTAAATCAAGATAATTTGATTTACTTTGGAGAAGATATTTCTGTAAAATGCAATTGAGGTAAGTCATCCTCATAAAGGTAACTTCAAAGTGAAGGACCATTGTTTTAAACAATATCTTGAAAGTGAATTTGATAGTTGTATAGAGGAGATTAATCTAACAAAGTCATGTTATATTATGCATAGGTACATCTAGCTAAAGATGTTAAATAAGTGCTACTTGGGAGGCAACCTAAGAATTAAGATAGTTTTCATTAATTTGATTGATTGATTCAATTTTATTTTCTTTTGAGTTTAGTTTTAGGATTTCATTGATTTTTAGTGTGTTTTGTGTTAAGTTATTAAGCATCCTTATTATTTTTCATATTTTTTGTATTTACGATGTGTGTTATTTGATTCTAATTTTTGAAGCTGTTAAGAATGTTTAAGTGTACATAAAAATCTCACTTCTTTATGTTTTACACGATTCTAGTGACTTATATGGTCACTGAATACTGGTATTTACATCTTTGAAATTTTTAAAAATTTTCACACAAAATTATAGAGAGTTACACGTGTGTAGAGAGTTATATATCTGTGTCATAAGTCAAATGTTTACATTGACATATACAGTTAGTTATATGATTTTTAACTGATTATATAAGTCCATGACCCTTTTTAAACCCTAGTTATTCTTCTTCTTTCTCATTATTTCTCCCTATTCTACCACTTTTCTAGTGCGCCCCTTGCTCAAACTTAACCTAGTCTAGCCATTTCAAACAACATTGCAACACCCATATTGGATTTTTCTTAGATTTTGCATAGATTTCACTTGGATTTTTAGGTATTTTTGTAAAGGTTTGTTCTTAATTCAATGTGCTAGGATTAATTTTTGCTTCAATTTCAGGTATGTTCCCCTAATTTTGTTCTTTTTTGCAATTATAAGTTCAATCTCAATCATTTCCTTATGAATTATTAGATTTATTTGATGAATTGTGTTATGATTTGATGAAATTCGAATTTGGAATTATTAATTTTCCTCATTATGTTATAAATTATGACGGGTTTTGTTAGATTAGGCATAAACTAGTGTTTTTAGAGTAATTAGTAAATGTTTGTTAGTTTAATTTTATACCCATTTAGTATTACGCTTGATTTAAGGTTTAATTGTGTGTGTTTAACTAAGACTGACATAGTTATACAATGGGCCAAATTGGAGCAGATCGATTTGGCCCAGTAGGTTTATAATCTTATCAGAGTTGGAGTATGGTCCTAGTTCTTTGAGATTGTAGAGCCCATATATTTGGAATTCACACTCGAGGTGTGCTCTACTTTCCTCAAGGAAAAGTCCCACTACCATTTAGAAGCAATGAGTATGAGCTACACAGACTTCTACATATTAATAGGGCTCTATGATTAGGAATTCATATAAAAATAGGACTATATGGACTTTTAGATAGATTTTTCTTACAGAATGATTCTCGACACTTCTAACGCAACATCAACATAGAAGTAGATTATGATCTGAGTAAATCCTAAGTGTACCCTTATGACATCCTACACTCAGGCACATTCATAAGATCTTAATTCATACATTGAGTGGGCAGGGTGATAACTTTACTGTCGTTGGGAATATAAATGTGCTTTACTTATAAAGCATAAGAGAAAGGATGTGAATACACCCAGGGCACACCTTAACCCACCATTTCTAATTCTAGAGTAAGGAGAAAAAAATAGGGATGATATGCAACATGACACAACTGGCAAGAAGGATGAGATTCTTTATCTGACTATCATCAATGGGATGCTTGGCAATATGATTACCCTCAACTTGAATGTAATGAAGAATATGTACATTGTGCGCAGGAGACAGGGGCTCATAAGAGACATTTATTGATTAGTAAGAGCTGAGGCCTGGACTGCAGGAGCATATGGGGATCACCCAATATACAAGAGTAGCTACAGAGATATGACTCACCATTACCTCAAACGAGAGGAGTAGAAGCATCAAGAGGATTATGATTTATTGGATAGCGCAGGACTACCTAGGATGTCAACACCACTTGTACACCAACACCAACTAAAGATTAATTTGTTAGAGAAGTATAAAGGGAAGATCTTGAGAGTCTAACACTCAATTTGAGTGAACTAGTAGGAGCTGAAGGAGGGGGTGGTGAGACTAGAGGCCCATGACAGATGGATGGTGGAGGTTATGATGCAAATCAATAAACACTTTAGTACTTTTGTACTACCTTCGCCATATAGAGTAGTGGCATCATCTTCGACTCTACAACCATGTGATGCTTCAAGATTTGATGGTCCTCTATGTAACTGACATCCTAGACTCACGGACATACTGATAGCTACTGAGGCAACTTGAGATGTTCTCTTAGGGTTTTATTTTTCTTTTATTTTCATCTTTATTACTTATTATTTTCTAATGTTTGTTTTATTTTTAATAGTTAACATAGGCTTAACCTTGCTAAACTTTATTATTGCAATGTCATTATCATTATTTTGTATTATTTTTTTGTCCTTTTACCCCCTTTTCTTTCTCTTTTACAAGGATGACTGTACATAACATCAGATAGAATCTTAACTACATTTAGAATTTGTAATTATCATTCAAGGAAGTATCAAAATATTCTTTTCTCATTTTTTTGTGTTTTCATTGATATTTTATTTTCCTGTGCTTTTATTGTGTACATTGGGACTGATTGATATTCTTTTATCAATATTAAAAATCGTAAGTGCAAGGCGTAGTTGTAGCTAGCATAGGCAAGTATGCTTAGATTCTACGAAGGCTATAAGTACTAGTAATTACCCTTTTTCTATTACCTAACCTATAAATAAGAACGTTGATGTAATAAAAATTAAACTAAATAAATAAACTAAGAAACAAAACATTACTACACACAGAACAAGGAAAACACTAAGAAGAATCAATATTAGATAATAGTTTCTAGCTAATGAATTTCCCTTTAGAATCCTTAATTATTAACCCTTTATCATACAGTTATGTTACTATTTATTAGCCTATGAAAATATCTATATTATGGCAATATCTTTCTTAGGAGTTTTGACTACTAATCCATTAGTTGATTAACAGAAGTCTTTCTATTTAAACCCCTAGGATTATATAAATTTCGTTATTAGGTGTGAACCTAATCTAGAAGATTTATGTCGACTTATCTCTAGGTTTTCATGTAACTCCTTCTAAATATGGTAAATCTATTCATATAAAAGGATTTCATTGTAACATCCCGTTATTCATGTTAAGGTGAGAATAATAAACTATGAGAAATTTCTATGAAATTAGGAAAATGCACGTCATGCATAAGTTATTTGTGATATGCACATTTTTGCACATCCATATGATTGTACATGCATTCATTGGCATTTCCGAGTAAATTGGTTTATAAATGGAGATTCTGGATTAAATCGAGTTATTAAATGTGATTTGGAAATCTTTGTATATTTAGGATAATTTGAAATTTTTGGTGAATTTTAGAAAAATATTGATATCGGTCAATCATAGTGTGACATGTGGCAATATATAAATATGACAAATGGCTTGTATGTACAGTGACACATGGACTACTAATAAGTGACAAAAGCAACACATGCACAAGGACATGTAGTACATGTTTTAGGTGGAAGAATCGACACAACTTTGGTCCACTCTCTTGTTCTTCACTGAAAGTACAACTTTCAAAACTCTCTTTATGTTTAGTCATCACCGAATAACAACTTGTTGTCACTCTCACTATTTGAATCCTTGTTGAATCAAGTAAGTTGTGTTTAAGTTTGGTTTTGGATGTTGTAAATGATGTTTTGATGGCTGAAAATGAGTTTCTTGCATGAAAACAAAATGGAGTGGCTTCAGTGTTGATGTGGAGTTGTTTAAAATGTGCTGGAAATTTAAAGTTGCATGTGTGATAATCAAATTTTGAAGTTGAATATGAATCTTGGATTTTTGGAATTTTGTGAGTACTGATGAGCTAAAAATGGGTTAGAGAAATTGTTTGCAAGTTATTGGAGTTAATGGATGTGAGATTGAGTTTCTAAATAGAGAGAGAACGAATGGTGGGTGTTTTGGATTTGTGATTTTGGGAGTGTAAAACTTAATTTGATTTGTGTAGAGTTTTTTTTTGGGAGTTAGAAATGTGGAATCGATGAATTAAGATTGTGTTTTTGCTGGAAAAAAAAAGAAAGATGTAGAAAATGGAATATGCTAACATGAACAGTATAATGTTTGTTATGTATGTATAGAATTTTGGATTTTTGGATTTATTTGTGATGGGGTTAATTTTGATGAAAGTAGAAAACAAAGTGGTTTATGTAGCAAATGTATTAGCTATGATGTGTAGGAAGGAAACAAAAAAAGAACAAACAAACAAACAAACAAAGAAGAAAAGGAGAAGTGTAGTTTGGTGATCTGGATTTGGTGAAGAAGATGAAGTTGGCGTGTTAGAGAGAGAAAAGGTGATGGTTTATCTATGTGGGTTAAAAACTAGAGT
>JAOSBO010220732.1:0-15112 GCA_027563915.1 Erythroxylum rotundifolium | reverse complement strand
GTGAAAACGTCGCGGATTTTATTTTGCTATCGTAAGTCCGTGATGGTCTTGGCAACGATATTGATTTGTCACTTATTATTATTTGGGACGATTATTTACTCTTTCCTGACATTTAGTTTCTTCGCTAATTGTCCTGTTTGTTGCAGTGTAATCATAAGGCAGTAACAAAAAGTCAAAGGGAACGCAAGCTTTCTTTATGATCTTCAAGAATCTTTTCCCATTCTACCACCACTTTAGTCCAAAAAGCTAAACTGATATGATTAATAAGTACCTTTTCTCTACGGACATGTTCTACTATTAAACCTGAAACTCTAGACAAATGACAACCAAGGGAATGAAAGAATCGGTTACATTTATTATAGGATCTCCTCTTTCTGATAGACAAATTATGCTCTACAAGGACCTTTTTCCTACTGACATGTTATATTCTAGAGGCTAGTCAGTCGACTGAGTTCATATCTCAAAAGTCACACTAGAATTCATCATTGAAGCTCAACTAAATTGAACAATTTTTTCTTATCTTGGTGGGGTAGAATCCTTGAAATTAGATAAAAAGCTTGCACTTTTTAAGCTTCAACAAGTGAATGTAGAATAAAAATTGATGGCAGTCGGTAGACATGTGAAACTGATGCCTTGATTTTTAAGAGTAGCAAGCGACTTATGTGAGTTCTTTAAAGAATTCGGCTATTTTATTAGATAGTACAGCAAAGGTAATCCCTAACCTTATATGTATTAAAAATATATTTAGTAATTATTACAGTTTATAACAACAATAACGACAATATTCAATAAAAATTCTGCTGATACGTGAGATTTGGAGAGGTCCAATAGTATGTATCTCTATTAAACACAAATATATAATTTCATATCTTATTAGAGTTTACCAAACTATTATATCTCTACCTTATTTTTATTTTCATTTTCATTAATCCTATCAAATCTAAAAATTTAATTTGATTACCAATAACTAAATTACCAAATGCTTGATTTGTGTAATTTTACATTTTTTTCTAAATGAAAAAGTTACACTTTTATCTCAATAAAATTTTGACACTACAAAGAAAAATAAATAAAATTTATATTCAACTAAAGATATAATGTGTTTAATGAATGAAGTTGATTACATTTATAACATAAAGTTTAATATTAATTGAAGATTATGTGGGAACTATATCTAATTTTATTACATTACTAGAAAAGTTCAAATTTTGTGTTTTCTAATGTATAAGAGAATAAATAGTACAATATTTTCATTTCATTAAAATTTTCTTTTTTGTTTCCCTATACGTTCTTATGAATTGAAACTATAGTATTCTAAACGATATTTCAAGTTTAGAATTCTCCCAAGATTATCTATAAGACAATTGATTCAACCAACTTAATTAGGATTCATACTATAAGAGAGAGAAAGAAATACTAACCTTGGTCCATGTTTAATATATGTCTATAGTGATCTTTATTTATTTTTGGCATGTTTAAGCAAAGAATTGATCTACTCTCTTTTTTTTCTCTTCGTTCTTTTGCAATAGTGCAAGTAGGCATTTTTATTGTTTTGGTAACTGTTAGCTTAACTGAAAGGAGAGGGAAGAGTTCTTATTAATTATGATAAAACTCTAGTGACTATAATTTTCTCTATAGGCCCACTAACCATTGTCTTAGACTCACCTTATGTTAGAATTAACCCAAGTAATATGGGTCACACCTTTATAATTATTAAATAAGTTTAACAATCTCCCACTTGGCCCATGTTATGACTTGATGATCTAATAATATAAGTGTGCACTATATATTGAATCCATCAAGTCATCTAACTTGAATCAATTGAAATGTTAGGATCATGGCAGTCACAAGTTATCTAATGACACAATTCCTTCCATTTATTACATAATGAACTCAACTCAAAATAATTGTAATGGAGAAGTACTCTAAATTTCAAATTTAATGTTTTCTTAAAACATAATTTGTCATCACAATAAAACAATGCTTATACAAAATAATGTGACAACTAACAAATAAGAAAAAACATAGCTTTAATTGAATTCATAAGTGTCAAATCAATGATAGCAAATAACCAAACATATGTATATACATAACATGATCTTATGCTAACAAAGACTTATCTATAATGCCCATCCTTTCAACATGACCAATAAATGTTTTAGGTGGTATTCCTTTAGTTAATAGATCCGTTACCATTAGATCGTTCCAATATGCCCAATTGATACCTTATGTTTTTACACTTCTTCATTGATTGAAAATATTTCAAATCCATGTATTTAACACCCTTAGAATACTTGTCATTTTTAGAGAAGAAAATAGTTGTAGAATTATCACAATAAATTTCTAGTAGTCTAGCTATACTGTCAACAATACCTAGCCCTAAGACAAAGTTCTACAACCACAATGCTTGAATAGTGGCCTAAAAGCATGCTACAAATTCAGCCTCCATAGTGGAAGTAGCAATGATAGACAGTTTTTCACTTTTCTAATAAATTGCTCATCCTACTAGTTGGAATAGATAACCGAAAGTAGATTTCCTTAAGTCTACATAACCAGCATTGATGTGAACATGACCATGGGACTTAGTAAGTGAAATAATACCAAAGATGAGCTAGTAATGTTGAAGGGATCAATAATAAGATCAAGAGCTAAGAAGTTCAAATAAGTGCTTCAATCTTATATGAGCCGAATTGTAGATAACATGGAATCTCAAGAGACAATGAGGGTTAATGACAAGATAACTAATCAAGTTGGACGGAATGAGCAAGAAGACTTTCCTTTTCATTTAATTAGTTATTTTACGTTAGAAGCAGAACTTTCGGCAGTTTACTACTTATGTCTTGGACTTGTTTAAAACTTTTAGGTTTAATGGGTTGTATTTTATAAATATTAGTTTAAGCTTTAAATTATTTTGGTGAGAGGCCTATGTTAAAGGCCTTTTATGTAGTTAGGGTTTCTTTCTTTTCAAGGGTTATAAATACATCATAATAAATATTATTTAGGGTTAGATTGGATGAATAACAAATTCTTAAGGGAGGATTTCTTGTCTTCTTCTATTGCATCAAAAATATAATTCTTATCAAGGTAAACACTTGTGGTGAATTTTTATTCTTGTTTTCAAATCAACTTTATTATATGTGTTTCCTTTCATATAATTGATTAGGGGTTCATTAGGGATGGGGATTTCTTCTTGTTCATGTTCTATCCAAAGTGTGTGTTTAAGGGTTTTGGGTTCTTTAGCCTTAGGGTTCCCCATCATTTGGTATTAGAGCTTGGATTAGGATAAATTCTTATTTATCTTATGTTTATGTGCTATTATTACTGTTATTTTCCATTAGAACTCGAAATTAGGGTTCATCTTATTATTGTGTTTTTCTGAAAAGAAACGAAAAAAATCAGTAGCTAGACAAGAAGAAAATGTTGCTATAATAAAAAAATCAAAGAAAAAATGAAAAAAAAGATGAGATGCTGGCGTTAAAGACTTTTAAGAAAACGTTAGCTAGTGTTAAAAAATCGATTGAAAAAAAAATTCTATCTTTGGGATTGACGTGATTATAGGATTTCTTTTATTGGCTTCCTATTTTGTTTAGTGTCTTTCCTTCGTTCTAAGTTTCTATTTTTGTAATCTCTTATTATTATTTTATTTCCATTTACAACATAATTAACAAATTGATTCTTGTTAATTTAAATTCTGTATTTTTTTGGGCATTATATATCCTTCCTCTGGTGTGTACATTTTGCCTTCTTTGATTTTGGTATACTTACATCTAGTTTTGTCCTCATCGTCTTTCTTACATATTTTCATTGCATTCCTAAATCTTAATTTGTTGTTTGTGCATTACCTTGACTAGAAACTGAATTCTGAAGTGCAATTGAGGACATCAACTTTGAGTGGAAAAGGTTTTGAGTGTGTAAGAGGGAAAAAGCCAATTTTGAGTGAAACCCAAGTGGTGTCATCTTTTGAGTGAAACACGTAAGGGAGTAACTTGTGAAGTTATCTTTTATTGCTAACCATTTTTCTTGTAGCTTTTGTCATAAGAATGGCTAGTAGAAGGGATGGAAAAGAAATATCACATGAGGAGGACGATAATCTGCCTAATTTGAAAGTGATGTATAAGGCGTTCATGAATGAGTTCAAGAAGTTATCTACTGGGATGGATGAGAGAATTAATGAAACCAGTAGAATCCAAAACTATAGTAGATCAATTAGCAGTCATAGGAATTGGGAGGAAGAATTGGAAAGAATATATGTCAAGTATGAAGATGAAGTGCAATCTGTGAGGGGTAGAGTAAAGAGGGAAGAAGAGTGGAGAGAAAAGATAGCAAAATTAATGCCATCAAGATGAAAATTCCATCCTTCAAAGGTAGGAATGATGCTGAACTATACTTGGATTGGGAAAGAAAGATGGACATGATTTTTACTTGTCATAATTATTCTGAAGATAAAAAAGTGAGATTGGCATCAGTGCTATTCTCTGATTATGCATTAGTTTGATGGGATGAATTGGTAAAGAATAGGAGGAGGAATAGGGAATTACCTATATCTATTTGGGAAGAGATGAAAAGAGTGATGAGGAAGAGGTTTGTGCCATCATATTACTATAAAGAGTTGCACCAACAATTACATAGATTTACACAAAGAACTAGATCGGTAGAAGATTATCACAAGGAGATGGAGATACTATTGATTAAAGCTAACATAGAAGAGGAGGAAGAGGTGGCAATGACTCAGTTCATGGGTGGATTGAATATGGAAATTGCTGATGTGGTTGAGTTGTAACATTATGTAGAGATGGAGGACCTAGTGAACATTGCCATGAAGGTGAAGAGGCAACAAAAATAAAGGAGGGAAGCTAAGTCTTTCTCAAATTCCAGCAGCAAATGGAATCCAAAATGGAGCAAAAATGAAGATAAGTAGAGGGAGCACTATTCGGATTCTAAAAAGAAAGACAACGAGTTTAAAAAAAAGGCAAGCAGAGGAGTACTTTAATTAAAAAAGGTACCACTAATTCATCCTCTAAACCTTCTAAACATAAGGATATTAAGTGCTTTAAATGTCAAGGGCGTGGTCATTATGCATATGATTTTCCTACTAGGAAGACTATGTTTATTAAGGATGGTGAAATTGCTTCTGAGTCTGATGATGGTAATGAGTCTGATGGTAGTGATTTAAGTATGCCACCTTTGAAAGATTTTTCTGATGTTGATGAGAATGTTGAGTATATTGCGAAAGGTGAATCTTTAATTGCTAGACATGCATTGAACTTGAATGTGAAGGAAGATAGCCTACAACAAAGGAAGAACATATTTCACATGAGATGTTTAGTAGGTGGGAAAGCTTGTAGCATGATTATCGTTGGGGCAATTGCACTAATGTGGCTAGTACTACTTTGACAGAGAAGTTGAGGCTGAAATGTGATAAACACCGTAATCCATATAGACTACAATGGTTAAATGAAAGTGGTGAAGTTAAAGTTATTAAACAAGTTGTTGTTGCATTCTCTATTAGTAGATATGCGGATCAAGTTGTGTGCAATTTCGTGCATTTGCAAGCTGGTCATATATTGTTGGGTAGGCCATCAAAATTTGATAGGTGTGTTATCAATGATGGGTACATAAATAAGTATTCTTTTATATATAATGGGTGGAAAGTTACCCTTGCTCCTTTATTACCCAAAGAAGCATACCTTGAACAATTGAAAATTCAACAATTATTAAGTGGGATTCAGGTAGTGAGGTGAAAAAGAAAGAAGAGAGAAAAGAGGCCATGAAAGAAAGAATAAAATTAAAGGCCTAATGGTGAGTGACTGGATAAGTGAGGAAAGGAAAGTGGGATGTGCGGGAGAGAAGAGTTAGTGAGTGAAAAGAAAGACAAGAACGTGAAAAATGAGCCAAGAAAAATTGAAAGGAGTGGAAAAGTTAAGACACAATCATGTTTTTATACGAGAGAGAGAGAGAGAGTTAAAGAGTGCATACTTAGGCAAGAGAGCTTTAATCTTGATTTGATTTAAGGAAACTTTGTGTTACTAACACTGACCATGACCCAAGTTCGCCTGGTGTGTTTGTGACCTTGTTGTAAGATTATGATGATGTTTTTCCTGAAGAGTTACCTCATGGTTTACAACCTTTGAGAGGGATTGAGCACTAGATTGACTTAATACCAAGAGCTTAAATTCCTAATCGTCCTGCTTACAGAAGCAATCCAGAGGACACAAAGGAATTACAAAGGAAAATGGATGAATTACTTAAGAAGGGGTACGTAAGGGAGAGCATGAGTTCTTGTGTTGTGCTAGTTCTTTTAGTGCAAAAGAAAGATTGAACTTCTAAGATGTGCATGGACTGTAGAGCGGTCAACAAGATCACTATAAAGTATAGTCATCATATTCCTCGATTAGATGATATGCTAGATGAGTTGCATGGTGCTTGCATATTCACTAAAATTGATTTAAAAAGTGGCTATCATCATATCAGGATGAGAGAAGGCGATGAATGGAAAACTATATTTAAGACCAAATATTGATTATATGAGTTGTTGGCTATGCCTTTTGGCTTATCCAATGCACCTAGTACCTTTATGCTCTTAATGAATCATGTTTTGTGTGAATTCCTTGGTAAATTTGTGGTTATTTACTTTAATGACATCTTGATTTACAGTAAGAACTTAAATGAACATGTAACGCATGTTAAGATTGTTTTGGACGTGCTTAGGAAAGAGAAACTATATGCAAACCTTAAAAAGTGTTCATTTTGCATAAATAAAGTTATCTCTTAGGACTTGTGGTGAGTTCTAAGGGAGTTGAGGTTGACTCTAAAAAGGTGAAAGCTATTTAAGAATGGTCGACACCTAAGTCAATTAGTGAGGTTATGACTTTCCATGGCTTAGCAGATTTTTATAGGCAATTTGTTAAAGATTTCTCTATTGTTGCTGCTCCATTGAATGAAAACATTAAAAAGAATATTGGTTTAGATGGGAGAAACAACAGAAAATGCATTTACTACTTTAAAGGAAAATTTATGTACTACACCTGTTTTACGTTTACCTAATTTTTTCAAGACTTTTGAAATTGAATGTGATGCTCCTGGGATTGGTATAGGGGGCTATTTTAATGCAGGAGAATCGCCTTATAGCATACTTCAGTGAGAAGTTGAGCGGATCAGTTTTGAACTACTTCATTGATTATAAGGAACTTTATACCTAGGTGAGAGCTCTTGAAGTTTGGGAACATTACTTACTACCTAAAGAGTTCATGATACATAGTGATCATCAATCTCTCAATTACTTGAAGGGATAAGGGAAATAAGGCGAAAGGCATACAAGTTGGGTGGAGTATCTTGAAAATTTTCTGTATGTGATTAAATACAAGCAAGGTAAGGAAAATGTTATAGCTAATGCATTATCGAGAAGGTACACTTTGATTTTTGTGCTTACTTCTAAGTTACTTGGATTTGCGCACTTGAAAGAATTATATGTGGATGATGTTGATTTTGCTAATGTATATCAAGCTTGTGAACATGTTGCAATTGATAAGTTCTATAGACATGAAGGGTATCTTTTTAGGGGTAAACAACTTTACATTCCTACATATTGAAGGATTTCTTTTTAGGGGTAGACAACTTTACATTCCTGCATGTTCTATTAGAGAGTTAATTGTTAGAGAATCATATAGTGGACGAATAATAGGGCATTTTGGTGTGCAAAAGACCTTATATATGTTTAGTGAACATTTTTATTGGCCAAATTTGAGAAAATATGTGGTTTGTGCCAAGTGTATTGCATGTAAACAAACTAAGTCTAGGCCTATGCCTCATAGTTTATATACATCTTTACCTATACCTAGTGAACCTTGGACTGATATATTTATGGACTTTGTATTGGATTTACATAGGACTAGGAAAGGTAGCGATAACATATTTGTTGTTGTGGACAGATTTACTAAAATGGCTCATCTCATTGCTTGTCAGAAAACAGATGATGTAACAAACATTGTTGGTCTTTTCTTTAGGGAAGTGTTTTGGCTTTATAGTGTGCTAAGGACCATTGTTTGAAATAGGGATGTTAAGTTCCTAAGTCACTTTTGGAGAGGTTTGTGGGGAAAGTTAGGTACTAAGTTTTTATTTTCTACTACAAGTCATCTACAAACTGATGGACAAACTAAGGTAGTTAATAGGACTTTAGGAATCATGTTTTTTGCAATTGTTAGGAAGAACTTGAAAACTTAAGAAGATTGTTCGTAATTCATTGAGTTTGCTTATAATCATTTTATACGTTCTTCTACAAGTTATTCTCCATTTGAAATTATGTATAGTTTTAATCCATTAACTGTGTTGGATTTAATGCCTTTACCTTTGACTAAGATTGTTAGTTTAGATGAAAAAAAAAGGCTGACTTGGTTAAAACAATACATGAGAAAGCACATTCACAAATTAAGGAAAAGAATCGTATATATGCATAAAAAGCAAATAGAGGAAGAAAGCAAGTTCTCTTCAAACCAGGTGATTGGGTTTGAGTGTATATGCGAAAAGAAAGGTTTCCATAGAAAAGGAAGTCAAAACTTGATGTAAAGGGCGATGGACCATTCCAAATGTTGGAATGCATTAATGACAATGCATACAAGATAGACTTGCCAGCACTTTTAATGTTTTTAACTTATCTCCTTTTAGCTTTGATTCAAATTCAAGGACAAATCCTTTTAAAGAGGGAGGGGATGATGTGAGCACGACCGTGGGACTTTGTAAGTGAAATAGCACCAAAGATGAGCTACTAATGTCGGAGGGACCAATAATAAGATCAAGAGCTAAGAAGTTCAAAGAAGCACGTCAATCTTACATGGGCCGAATTGTAGATGACATCTAATCTCAAGAGACAATTAGGGATAATGATAAGATAACTAATCAAGTTGGGAAGAATAAGCAAGAAGACTTTCCTTCTTATTTAATTAATTATTTTACGTTAGAAGCATAACTTTCAGCAGCCCACTACTCGTGTCTTGGGCTTGTTTAAAACTTTTAGGTTTACTAAGTTATATTTTAGAAATATTAATTTGGGCTTTCAATTATTTTGGTGGGAGGCCCATGTTTAAAGGCCTTTTACGTAGTTAGGGTTTCTTTCTTTTCAAGGGATATAAATACTTCATAATAAATATTGTTTAGGGTTAGATTCGACGAATAATGAATTCTTAAGGGAAGATTTCTTGTCTTCTTCTATTGTATCAAGAATATAGTTCTTATCAAGGTAAGCACTTGTGGTGAATTTCTATTATTGTTTTCAAATCAACCTTATTATATGTGTTTCCTTTCTTATAATTGATTGGCGGTTCATTAGTGTTAGGGATTTCTTTTTGTTCATGTTCTATCCAAAATGTGTATTTAAACGTTTCGAGTTTTTTAGCCTTGGGGTTTCTCATCAAGCATAGTCTAAATCACTTCTAAGTGATATGATTTTCTATATGTGAGCATGTAAGCCTTGGTACCTTATAAATACCTAAGTACTTTCTTTATAACTTTCTAGTGGCTCATTTCGGGATTACTTTGATATCGGCCTAACATTTAACAATAAAACTGATATCTAATTGAGTGCAGATCTGAATATCCACCAAACTCCCAACTACAGATACAGAGGGAATAGATTCCATATCCTTTCGTTCCAAATTATTCTTAGGACATTGCATTTCACTAAATTTATCCTCTTTCTGAATTAGAACTACCCCTGCTCAACATTTTTAATCTTAAATCTCTTTAATACTTTACTGATATATCCTCTCTGATACAAATCTAACAATTCTTGTATCATGTCACAGAGCTATTCCAATCACATATGATGCCTCATCCATATCTTTCATTTCAAAGTTATTAGAGAGAAATTTCTTTGCATCATATAACAAGCCTAAATCATTAGAAGCCAAGAGAATATCGTCAAAATACAGTATCAAAATAATGAATTTTCTCCATTGACCTTTATATAGATACACCTATCAACAATATTCTCTACAACATCAAGCTTGTTTCAAATCATATATTGACTTCTTTAATTTACACACCATATTTTCCTTTTCTGTAGTCACAAAAACTTCAAGTTTGTTTATATAAATTGCTGATTCTAAGTCATCATTCAGAAAAAACGGTTTTTACATCCATTTAGTGAACCTTGAAATCATAATGAGCTACCAATGATATAAAAATTCTTAAAGAGTCCATCTTCGAAACTAGAGAGAAGGTCTCTTTAAAGTCAATGTCATTTTTTTAATATAACCTTTGGCTAGAAGTCCAGTTTTGTACCTTTCAATATTACCTTTAGAGTCCATTTTGGTCTTAAAGACCCATTTACAACCTTCTTGCTTTAAGCCTTTAGGAACTCAATCTGTTCCCAGACTTGACTATCATCCATAGATTTAAACTCTTCTTTAATAACATTGAGCCACTTTTTAGGATTGTTACATTTTGTGACTTTTTAAAATAAAACTGGATCCTTATCAATGCTCATGTCACACTAGTGCTTAAATGAATACACCATATAATCATCTGACATAGCTGGTCTTTTCTTCCTCATAGACTTTCCCAATATTATTTTTTGTGATATCACGTGATCATTTGTGACTTGCACATTATTTACTGGTTCATTATTGACATTCTCTTCTTATTAGTTTGGTATATTAACTTGTTGCTTCAGTATGTTGAGTGATTGTGATACAACAAAAGGGACAATAACTTGAGAAGTGACATTATGTGACGGATTTTCCACTTAATTCTCTTGAATTTTCCATTTTCAATGAACCTAGCATTATCAAACTCAATTATTCTTATGCCATGTTTCAAACAATAAAATATGTACCCTTTGATGAAGTAACCACTAATGGTTCTTACATCAACTTGCTTTCATAAGTATTATAAATCCTTATTTTTGTTGAACAATCCTAAACATGCAAAGACAAGCTTGGTTTCCTATTTTTCCACTGTTCATAAGGTGTCATAGGAATTACCTAACTAGGAGCCCGATTACGTATATATGTAGATGTCTTTAATGTATACATCCAAAAAGATAAAGCTACATTAGTGTAAATTAACATACTCCTAACCATATCCATAAGAGTATGATTCCGCCTGTTAGCTACACCATTTTATTGTGGTGTATCGAGCATTGTATACTATGCATAAATGCCCCAACTTTAAAGAACTTTTGCAAATGGACTTGGACACTGTCCATTCTCATCATAATTACCATAATATTTACTGCCTTTATCAAACCTTACTGCTTTCATTTTTCTATCTAACTGCTTTTCCACCTCATCAATGAACACCTCAAGAATGTCCACTGGTTGAAACTTTTTATGTAGCAAATAGAGATAATAATAATATGAATAGTTATCAATAAAGGTGATAAAATAGTTTTCCCTGCCCTAAGATAGAATATGAAAAATACCATATATACCAGTGTGTATTGATTCAAGTAACTCATTACTTCCTGTGGCTAAATTCTTAGATATGTGTTTGTTTTGCTTGCCTGTGCAATCCACACACATATCCCAATTAGTAAAATCTAGTTGAGGTAAGACTTTACTTCTTTCCAACCCCATCATCCTTTCTCTAGATATACGACATAACTTTTAATGGCATAAGGAAGCAAAATGTTCATTATGTACACTACATTTATTACCAATATTATGTTCACAATGAAATAAAGATTCAGAATAATTAACATCAAAGTTAAAATGATATAAACCATTCATTAATATACAAGAACCATAATAGTATTGTCGTTTATATAAAGAAAAAGCATCAGTTCCAACATTGCAATTAAAGCCTATCTTATCCAACTTGCTAACTGAAATTAAATTTCTAGCACATCTAGGAAGATAAAGATACTTTTAAGATCTAGATTACAACTAGTATCTAAGATCAATCTGTACGCCGCAATTCCTTTTTTTCGTGCCTTCATTATGTTACCTATAGACAAGAACTCTTCAGTTCTGTTTGTGGTTGAATGGAATCCCTACATAATATGTGACATATGAGTAGTTGCACCTGAATCTAATCACCAGGTATTACTGGGCATCTTAATAAGGTTTGATTCAAAACATACTGAAACATAATACTTACCTCTCTTTTTGAACCAAGCCTTTCTTTTAGTTAATCTTTTTTAAAGTGACCAACTTTCTTACAGAAGAAACAATGATGCTCCTTTTGGAATTGGCCCTTATTAACCTTTATTGCGTTTCTTGTTGTTCTTCCTTCCTGACTTTCCTTTTCTACTACTAGCTTCATTATGTACTGTAAGATGAATAAAGAGTTCCTTCATTTTCTTTAATCTCCCTTCCTCTTGCACCAACATGGCCTTGATTTCTTGAAAGTTCCATCTCTCCTTAAGAGTGTTATAATTCACTTGAAACTAACCCAAATCAGGACAAAGTGAGTTGATGATAAACTATACTAGGAAAGATTCACTCACATCCATACCCATTGATTTCAACTTTACAGCCAAATTTGACATGCCTATTACATGATCATGGATAGGTTGAGATCAATTAAACTTTCTTGGTTGTCAATTCACTCATCAAGCTTCCTATAATAGACTTGTCAGCTATGTCTGATTATGAGTACTCCTTGATTTTCATCATGAATTCTCTTTCATTGTCCATATTAGGAATTGATGGCTAAACATTTTCAACCATTGTCAATCGCATTAAGTTTAGACTCAGCCTATTAGACTTTTCCTAAGGCTCAAAATATGTCTTTTCGGCTTATATACTGGTCTTAGTAACGGTTACAAGCTTCCCATCAACTAATGTCAGGTCCTTATCTGCAATACCAACTAAAATTGTATTTGCTCAGACTAATCGGCATAGTTTAGCCCATTAAACTTAATGATCAAAATATTACGCATAACTAACAAATTATTAGAAGCTGTAAACATAAAACAAACACACACATTAATGCTTTAAGTACAATTAATGGATTAAAAAATTATTGGGTGATACTTGAATACATATCCTTAATCCATAATGATGCTAACAACATATATATACACACTTTAATAGATAGTCAATACTACCCAAGCTAGTATGCATATTATCTTTGGATATTCAAACATAATCACTAAGTATGTCAATAAGTCTCTTTAATATTATTAATTATAAGCAATATAATGATCCACCTTTGGTGATCTCCTAGCATTATAATTGACAATCTCAATAGTTGAGTTCATCTTTTATGTCATTTATTAGCATTATATAACATGAACAATTGAAAGAATGCATATTTAAATGTTTAAAATATCTTTTCAAGTAAGGTCACTTTAGTGAATAACAAACTTTCACTATAGTAAACATTGTATTGAGTATAAATAAATTTGGGAATTTAACTATAATGTTGAAAGATCATGCTGTAAATTCCAAAAATCTTTAAGGACTAAACTGTAATTTTATTACCACATTCTAATAGTCCAAAAACTATAAGGACCAAAACGTAATTGACCATCTTCAACATTTTGATTTTCGAAACTAAAATCACGATTTCCAGCAAACTTCAACCCCAAACAACTTATGACGAAAATCACGATTTCCAGCAAATTTCAACCCCAAACAACTTATTCTTTTCAACCAAAATGCAATTAACCTTTAGGCAAAATAACTCAATTCTGAATATTTCACCAATAATATAATCTCAATATAGTTAATTGTTTAACAATGAACCATTCATAACTATTACCTGTAAGATTTTTCGATTCAAGAACACCATAATATTCAAAGTAGAACTCTTATTATTGATGTTGTGGATTTGTACCAGAACTAAAAATGAATGATGTAGAAGTTAAAAGAGAAAGATGCTAATAATAGAACTTGCATCATTTCATGAAGCATTGGCGTATGTTACAAAAGCCCCCACCAATTCTTCGCGCCCCATTTGGCGGTAGACATTTGCAAATATAGGTTACGACCCATTTGGCAGTAGACCTTAAGCAATATTAATGGCTACCATGAATCTTAAGTTCAAGTCTAAAATTCTCCCAAGATCATTTATAATACAATTGATTCAACCCATTCAATTAGGATTCATACTATAAGAAAGAGAAAGAAAAACTAACCTTGGTTCATGTTTAATATGTGTCTATAGTGATATATCTTTATTTATTTTGTTTGCAAAAACCTTCCCTAGGCAAAGAATTTATCCGCTCTGTCCCTTTTTCTTTGTAATTTTCCAATAGTGCAAGAACGTGTTTTTATTATTGTGGTAACTGTTAACTGAAGAGGGATCGAAAGAAGGGTTCTTGTTACTTATACTAGTGATTCTAATATTTTGTACAAGTCCAATAATCATTATCTTGGATCCACCTTATATTAGAATCAACCAAAGTAATTAATATGAGTCACAGCTTTATATTTATTAAATTAATCTAAAAATTCTTTTTTTTAATAAAAAGAGAAAATGATGAGAATACATTTCAGTTTTTACCGGTTAAAGATCATTATATCCTAATTAATGATAATCTTTTACTTCTTAAATCAAGTAAAAATTACATAATCTGGAAGATACATCATACTACATTTATTACTTTTCTTTTTGGGTGAACGCGGGGTATCCACCGCGGACGTCAGCAACTAAACCCTCACAACAATTAAGCTCCCAAATGGGGGATAGGCCGCTGGCCACGAGTGCTATTCCATACCAATGGATGGGGATAGAACTCCATACCTCGTGGTTAAGGGACAAAGGTAGCTACCACCCACGTCACATCCCGTGGTCTGTAACATTTGATACTTTGAGAAGTTCATAGAAAGAATTAGCTAAAATGGATATAATTAAGTTGCCCCAAATTCTCAACACGAGTTGATAAGTAAATGAACTAAATAAGAACAATTCAGTGGCTTTTAAGCATTCTAATAAGAATGCAAAACTCCATCAATGGAGCATTATTTGACCAAATGGAAGATGACTGTCTTGTAAGTCATTTCCTAGATAACGTACATGTATCTAATCATGAAAGGTTAAATTCATCCCCACTCGATGTGCAACACAACAGTAACATAAGCTATTTCAACAACGTTGAATTCGCTGTTAATAAGATCTCTGTAGATGTCTTTTGGGGACAAAGAGATCATAGAGCAAGACACTCCATGAC
>JAOSBO010220718.1:0-15115 GCA_027563915.1 Erythroxylum rotundifolium | reverse complement strand
TGTTTGGACTTGAAGTTCAGTGGTAGGAGAACTTGGTTGAATATTGGTTGACTAAGCAAACTGTTGTGGAGTAATAAGTGGGATAGGTTGAGTGGTGGGAGGTAGTTGTTTTTCTAATAGTTGAATAGTAGGACGAAGTTGATTTATATCCTTTGTAACAATGCTTACTTGATGTTGTAAATCCAACAATTCTTCTTCCTTTGTATTTAATGAATCCTTCAAGCTAGCTATAGCTTCTTCCATTCTCTTGTCAATATATCTACAAGACTGTTTACAGAGGATGATATATATTGGATATGAAATGAATATTGATTTAATTCCAACTTCCATCTAATCAAATGGCCTTGATTATAATTTGTTTTTAATTGATATTTCGTAAAATTGCATAAATACTTGGAATTAGTCTGAATGTAAAATTTAACTGGTAATAAATCCACTTTTCATTTTCTCAATGTTTTGATACATGCTAGTGTTTCCTTTTCATGAATTGGGTACTTGAGTTCGACAGGATTTAAAGTATCGTTTATATACTTGCATAATAAATACTTCTTCTGAGTGGGAGGTTTTGCCAAAAGGAAACCTGTCCAGGTATCCATGCTGGCATCAATTTGTACCAGTAATGTATCCTTTAGATCAAATTATATAAAACTGGTAATGTACTATAGAGTGACTTTAAACGTTGAACATTTTTTATATCCTCCTATGTCCAAGGCCATTATGTTTTCGTACTACATTTTAATTGTAGTTGTTTTCGTTCTCTTGCTAATTCTTTAAGAAATCTTTGATCAGATATATAATTTAATAAGCTTAACAATTTTTGAACTTTAGTTACATTTTTACATATATTAGGCAATGTTTGTATTCTTTGAAGAATATTTGGTTGTAATTGTTAAAAGCCTTTTTGAAATTTGAATTCCTAAATATTCAATGTTTTGTTGTGCTAATTTAATTTTCTTCTTACTTAGGATTAATCCTTTTTGTTGACATCTATGTAAAACATATTTTACTTTTTGTAAATGATCTTCTTTATCCTTATTAGAAAAAATGATAATATCATCTATGTATGCTAAAGTGAATGCTTCTAATCCTTCAAGATTGATATCCATGAATCGTTGATAAATTCCAGGGGCTTGTTTCAAACCGAATGGTAATACATTCCATTGATAGTGTTTCTGTGGGGGACATGTAAATGCTATTAAAGGTTTTGTATTATCATGTAATCTGAGTTGCCAATATTTTAATTTTGCATCTAAAGTAGTGAACCATTGATGTCCTTTTATTTTATTTAAAATATAATCTTTACGTGGTAATTTGTATGCATCTCCTTTAGTTGCATCATTTAGGTTTTTATAGTTAATAACCATACGTCTTTTTCCTCTTTTTTTGTTCAGAATGACTATCTACATAGAAGGCGGTGGCTGAGTGTTTACTTGTACTAGGTGAAATCAACTGTTTTTGTAATAATTCTTGACATTCAGTAATGAATTCTTGCACATCTTTTGGTGTATAAGGAATATTATTTCTAATATTAATCTCTTGGGTTGGATCTTTTAATTTTATTTCAATTAATTGATTATTTGTGTTTTTTATTAGATCTAATGGATTTTCACCACAAGCAGGTTCTATTAATGTTTCAATTTCTGATTGTAGAGAGATATTGTTGAAAAGATAGAATTGTAAATAATATAATTTTTCAATGACTTGTTTTAATTTTTGATAATATGTATTATGATAAATTGGTATTTTTAGAATTACTGATCTTTGATTTAAGGATTTTATAACAGGAGTTCTTAATGTTATGTAATGTAAATATTGACAAAAGGGGTTATATAATTTAAGAAAATTGTTTCCTAAAATTATTAGCTATCCTGATTCTTGTAAATAAATAGAAGGTATTATAAATGTATAATTGTCAATAATAATATTATTATAATAACTTACATACTAAATTGATTTTATACTTCCATCTGCAATTTTTATTTGAAGTGGTTTTTGTAAATTTTTCCAATTATTTAATAATGATTTAGTAGCTATACGTATTGTGGCTCCTGTGTCTATATATGCATTAATCTTCCTATTTTGTATCTGTATCTAGATAACTGTTGTATCAAAAGACGTCCAATTATTTCATCTTACTACTCTTTTATCTAAAGACAAATAAAAACAAATCACCAAAGCACAATTAAACTTAAAAGCAGGACAAGATATTAAGTATCAACCTTTTCATAATTTCATAAATAGACAAAATATACTTTATTATGGAAAATTAATTCATGAAACACCTATTTGTATAGATCAGTGTAATGGACATATTAGATTACCATTAATTAATCAAGAACAAATTTATAAACAATTACAGAAAATCCCTGAAAATAAATGTAATAAAATAGGATATATACATTTATCTGCTATTCAAATTTTATTAAAATCAACATTCCAAGAAGGAATTGATTCACCTATACGATTAGCTATGTTAGACGAACGATTAACATAATTAAAAGAATAAATTATAGGAATAATAGATGGCAATCTCGCTTATGGAAAGGTTAAATTCAATACTAGACTTAAATTAGTAATACCTTTACAATCCCACAAATTAGATGAAGCAATTACTATAGCATATAAATTTTATAGAAATTATTTAATGACTATAGGTCAATATCCATTCTCTATTTAGGAAGCATGCTAGGTTGTTAGAATTAGAAGTTTCATTTCGCTTACATTTAAATCTTTGTGATGAATATATTGCCATGAGATTCTATCATGCTAGCTGGAATGATATTAAATGCATGCGTGAAATAAAATTAGGCTAGTTAAGTGGAGAGTGAACCATATGGAATGATGAAATAGTTGACTGCATAAGCTTACTCAAAATTTGACACTTGAACAATGAGGTAATGTATAGAAGCATAATGGATTTTCATTTGAGCTTATGTGAGGAATTAAGCCTTTATGACTCTATACTATAGTCATTCCATTTACTTGTTTGTTTGATGCTTCATTAGATAATCACCATCAGAACTTCTTTTAAATTAGTTAAATCTACTCGATGCATGCTAAATAGAAATGAATAAGGCCTTCTTGCTTTAAATCTACCAGATGCATGCTAGATAGAAATGATTAAGGCCTTCTTGCTTTAACCTTTGGCTTAAATGACCTACCCTTTTAATATCCCTTGCTAACTTCATTCATCCTTTAACCTTTTATTTCTTGACATCACCCAATTTTAAAACCTATAAACCTCATTAGCTTGCCCAATCACAAGTTAATAGAATGCTAGGTGATATTTTAGTTTGGAATCTTTTGGCTCCAATATTTTTTTTCCTTTTTTAAGATGCTTTGAGTAGATACTTCTACTCTTAAGAGCATATTGCATATAGTTACTATTTTTTGTTCATTGTTTATATATATATATATATAAGAAAAAATAAAAAAATGCAAAAAAGAAAGACAAGAAAAAGTATGGAGTAGTAGTCATATCCATTAGCATATCTCAAAAGTCTATCTTCGTCTTCCGTTTGTAAACTTAGTAGTTTATAAATGCTTGTGATAATCCCCTAAAACATGTTTGACTGACCTTAAGCCTAGCCACATTACAACCCAAAACAAAGTCCTTTTGATCTATCCTAACATGTAATCATTGTAGAGGAGAATTGGTGTATTAGTAAGCTTATGATAGTATGGTTCCTATAGGAAGTTTGAACAAAACACTAACCATTAAATGCTTATGAGACATGAGTGAAATCCATAAGGAAGACCCATTTTGAATTTATACTTATCTTTGAGTGATGGATTCATGGGTTGACTTTACTTATGTGCACCAATGAAAATTAGTCATGATGTGTGTAGTAGCTTGACACTTGAGCTACCCAAAGTTTGAGGGATTGCATGCTTTAATCTTTGTGAAAATGAAATGATAGAATTTTATTAGTTGTATTTGATCATTGCTTGAGGACAAGCAAAAGTTTAAATGTGGGGATGTTGATAGGTGTGGATTGCATTGCATTTTTGTAGTTAGTTTAGTGTCTGTTTAGGGTGTGTTTAGGTGAAGAAATTGTGTTAGTTCATAAATATTTGTGTTTTAAGTCTTTTTAGGTGAGAACTTGTTTTTAAGCTTCAATTATATATATACATGAGGTTTCATGATAAGTGTGTTAGTGTTTTAGGGCATTTAGAGGAGTTTTAGAGGAGGCTCGAGCTAAAACACAGGCCCATGATCGTGGTACGTAGGCCAGGATCATGACAGAAGCATCAATATAGGCCTAAGCCACGATCATGACAGAAGCTCGAGCATGGGACCACAATCGTGGGGAGCTGGTGTACAATCGTGACAGAGAGCAGACAAACTTAGTGCAAAGTCATGGCCTACGCACAGACAGACACAGGTTCACTTATGAAATAAAGTTTTTGAGAGACATTTCGGACCCTGGAAAGACACTAGGGTTACCTTAATTGGAAAAGACTACAAAAGCATTATTAGGTAACCCTAGAAAAGGTGCTACATTCAACCTACATTTGGAAACCCTAAATATAGAGAGAAAGAAGAGAGAGAAAAGGAGAAGAGGAAGAAGAGGAGGATTCTGATGCTGAACCTTCCCAAATTAGGTGATCTCTCGATACTGTTGCTTTCTTGAATCATCTAACTTGAGTTTCATTTCCTCCCGATTTCCTTTTTATTCATTTAATGTGTAAGATTGTGATAGATTGTATGGTTATGGGTTTCAGGCTAAAAGCCTGAGTTAGGGCTTAACCTTTTTAATTTTGATCATGTTGGGACTTGAACTTGAAACCTACTCAATGAAGGGCTAAAATTTCACAAGTCTGCTCAATTTAAGACCTTTTTAGACAGAAATTAGGACGTGTTTATTTTCTCCATTACATGCAACAACATGGCACCATTACCTTTTCTTTAAATGCCAAATATAAAAGAGTAAAAGGTTTTAAGTTTTAACTATAAAATTTTGTAGATTTTCGTAAATTCTGTAAATTTCGTAAAATATAAAAAGAGAAACCAAAAGGTTACAGAAAACTATAAAATCCTATCATTGCTCCCCTCCTTGACGCATCTTCACCGTCAGCCATCCGCTCCAGTCTTAGTGCAGGGGTTGTCTTGCCTGGTTCATGCATATTCACCAAGCGTTACCCTCGCCAGATTTGCACTTTATCGTTTGTTGAAAGGGTTGTGTCAGTTGGTTAATGCATCTTCATCGTCCCTCAATCTGTGCTCCAGTATTCACTGAAGGGGTTGGCTTGCCTGGTTCACACATCATCTTTTGAAACTAAGATAAGTCCTAGAATTAAAGTATTAGCCATTAGACTTAAGAGCAGTAAACATTGATTCTCAGAGGTCTAAAGTTAGATAAGTATAAAGTTAAAGCAATAAAAAGAAGTCTGAGGTTAGAAAAGTCTAAGGACAGAGTAGTTTGAGGAAGATTATGTTAATGAGATGGGCAAATGCAAACTGCTATTATTTTCATCTTTTATTAAAAATGGTCAGTTATAGAACGGGTAGCTGCTAGGAAGATTGTTTGTAATACTCTGACTATTATTGATGATAACATAAAGTTCTAATTTTGTTATTCTAGTTGTAACTTAAATCTAAAAGACTCTAATTACTAGTAATGTAAAGTTGATATGACAATTGAATTGAATAAGGATTGCATTTAATATAGATATTTTTTAAACATTGAGGCATAATAAACCATTAGGTAGGTATATAGGTTAGAAACTAATGATGCAAATCCCATGAGGCTTATAGGTGAAAATTCCAAGAGCCTAAATTCCACAATGAAAACATATTTCTTGATCCACGTGTAAACAACGTTACGTACCTTGATTAATAGAACTTGGTAAGTTGGTTGATGGAATTGTTATAAATATGTTAAGCATCATATGTTGTGCTAGGCTTGAATTTTTCACTTTCACTTCTTTAAACATTTTGATTCAGTGTTTTCTTTTTCCTAAAGTTGGTTTTCTAGGTTTGGCAGAATGACATTTGATGAAGAAACTCTGAGATTTCACCACGCGGGATGTTTTGTTAATATGGGTTATAATGTTATGTATGAGGGTGGTTTTATGGATGAAATTGAATTTGATCCTAACTTATTGAGCTATTTTGAATTGGTTGATTTTAACAATGTGAAAAAGATATTTTATCTTATGTCTAGTTTTGAACTATGTAATGGTTTGAGAGTTTTACAAGGTGATGCTAGGATGCTAGATATGGTTACTTGGATGTTGGGTATGAGTGGTATTGATATTTATATTGAACATAGTGTGGATATCCCTACTGAAGTGATTAAGGATAAATGTAATGAGGCTAATCAGGGTAATGTAGTTGAAGATCTTGGTGAGGATGTTATTAATGAAGGGTTTAGAGGTAATGTAGGTAATTTAGACAATTTATCAAATATGGAGGATGAAAATGATGCAAATATAGAGAATGAAGATGTTATAAATATGGAGGTTGAAGAGGATAAAGAGGACTTAAAGCAAGGAGATGAAGCTAACGATCTGGACGAGGATGTTAAAGAGGATTTAGAGCAAAGAGATGAAGGTAATGGTCTGGATGAAGATGTTGAAGAGGATTTAGAGCAAGGAGATAAAAGTAATGGTCCAGATGAAGATAATGGACCACATGCAGTAGTGATGAAGATGCAGATGATGGAGAAGAGGTAATTTTGTTTGAATATTATGACAGTGATGAATATGGGAAACTTATTAGTAATGTAGATGATATGGTAGATGATGCTACTAGAAGGAAAAGGAAATACCCTGTTTATGATGAAAATGCAACTAAGTTTTACATTGAATTAGGGATGATTTTTCTTAATTATTTACAATTTAAGGTGCAATAAGTTGTTGTCCATCAAAACAAAGAGGGTTATCATGTTTACCAAAAATAAGCCCAACTTTGTCCAACATAAATGTAGGACAGAGAACTGCCCTTAGTATATATATGAAGCATTTTAGAGGAAGCTGCAGTCATTTCAAGTTAGGAAAATCAGAAATTATTATGACTGTAATAAGGTATATACAAACCCTAAGATCACACCAGCATCTTAGCTAACTTATTGAAGGATAAGCTAAAAGGGAGCCATTTTTGAAGAATGATGATATAAAGTTTTATATTAAGGATTATTTAGGTATTGAAGTGTCCATGAGTATGGTGAGAAGAGTAAAAAAAAAAAATTAGACATTGTTGTGATCAACATTGAAAAGGAGTTTGGGAAGCTTTGGTCTTATGCTGAAGTGATTTGGCAAACCAACCTAGGTAGCACTATTACAGTGACAGTGCCTTGGCCAATTCCAACATCTCCACCTATATTTGAATGAATCTACATATGCTTAGAAGCTATTAAACGTGGGGCTTAGAAGCTATTAAACATGGGTTTAGGCATGGATGCAGGCATTTTCTTGACCTAGATAGATGTTCACTGAAAACCAAAACTAAGGGTGAACTTTTATGTGCCGTGGAAAGAGATGAAAACAATCAAATGTTTCCTGTTGCTTAGGCTACAGTTGAACTTATGTTGACAGTCACATAGAAGTGGTTCATTGAAAGGCTAAAAGAAGATTTACTTCACTTGGGCTTTAGAATTTGTTGGACTATAACGATTGACCAAAAAAAGGTAAAAGTTTCACATCAGTAGTATTTTTACTTTCATTAAGAGTGTAATTGTTATGAAATATGTAGAATTGCGTCCACATGCCTATTTAAATGGTTATATTTTCCGTTATAGGGACTTGATGGATCCATTACCGATTTGTATCCAGATGTTGTGCACAAATTTTGTGCTACATATATTTATCTCAATTGGCATGGAAGAGGACATAAAGGAAAAGAGATGAAGGAACACTTATGGAGAATTGCAAAATCCTTCACAGTAAGGGAATATAAAGAAAATTTGGATAAGCTTAGAGCCAAGAACTAAAGGGTAGCAAAAGATATTGAGAGTTATGCACCAGTTTAGAATGGTTATGGGCTTTCTAGAGGGAAGATTATATGATTGAGTTGGTTGACAGTAACTTATGTGAAGCCTTCAATAAGACTCTGGTTAATAAAAGGAAAATGTTAGTTTTATGGTTATTTGAGTATCTTATAAGAGAATTGATGAAAGGAATTGTGAGAAAAAGGAAAGGGGCTGCCAAGTGGAAGGGTAATTTAGGGTTAAGAATATGGGAATCAATTGAGAAGAGTATCATGATTGCTCAACATTGTTCAGTGGAACATAATGGGGAAGGAGGTTATGAGATTGATCATGGAAAGAACAGATATGTGGTAAGGCTTCAGAACAAAATATGTTCTTATAGGAGATATATCCTCTCTGGCATTGCTTGTGCACATGCCATATGTGCTATTAGAGAAACTAGGGTTATATGAAGAGTACACTTTTAGTTATTTATGGAAGATTGAATATGTCAAAGCATATGGGAAGGCAATTCAACCAATGCCTAGTATGAAAGACTAACCCATTAGCAATGAAGTAACCATTAGGCCACCAGAATTCAAACAAGGGCCTGGTAGGCTAAAAAAAACTAGGAAAAAAGGTATTGATAAGCCTTAAAAGAATACAAATGTAAACAAAAAGCAAAATGTTGACCACGTGCCTAGGAGGGGCATGATCATTACATGTAGCCATTGCAATACAAAAGGACACAGCAAAAAAGGTTGAGAGGAAATTTCTAAGTTGTTTTGTCTTTTTATGGTACAACTAAGATTCTTTTCCATAGTAGTGGTAGTCTTCTAGGTTTTTTATTATGTTATCACTATTATCAATGGCAGTTTCCAGCCTAGTTTCAAAATCCAAACCTAAACCAGTCAACTGATTTCTATATGGAGCAATACATAATGATCTCACAATCAATTCCCGAAAACATATCCATAGTTGAAACCAACATTGACAACCCAATAAGTGCCTCTAAATATGCATCCAATACTGAAAGGGGAAAGAAAAGTAATAAAAGAGCAAAAGTCTCTGCTTCTGCCTCTATTACTGTGTTTGTATCTGCTAGTGCCACAATTGCTTCAAGTATTGCCAACATCTCAAGTACTGTTCATGTAAGTGGGAGTGAAAATACAGTAGATTCAGTTGTTCTCCCAACACCTGGAGGTGTTGCAAAAATAACAAATATCTATACATCTTTAAATGCCACTGCTAAGAACCAAACCAAAGGGAGAAGAGGGCTGGTTATGGTGTTGTAGATGATGGAAGAATATTAAGGATGTTGGCAACTAGCAAATGTAGTCCAAATTCTCAAGTAAAAATTACATGAAAAAGGCCTATCACATACTCTTCTCTTCAATAAGAAGAAAATAGGAAGATCAAGAAATGGATGGAAGGGATGGGGGTATACACAAATGAAACCATAGGGTTGAAGATACTAAATATAACTGTTAAACTTTTGTATTCTTATTTAACATTAATTAATTCATACAGCTCAATAAACATTTACATTTTATCTATAGCTTGGAAGGAGAAGTTAGAGACTATTAAACCTTTGGTAGAAATCAATAAAGAGTAAGGAAACAGTTACTACGCATGTGAATCCAAGCCAACAAAGTCAAGCTTTATCTTCAAAGGGAAGAAAAAATGTAAACTTAACATTTAATTGTTAGTGAACTGAACAATTTTGTGATATTTGTGAACAACAATAGATTGTAAGGATGTTGTTGGGATTAATTTATCAAGCAATGAATGCAATGACTTCCAATTTCAGTTTGAATTGCATTTCTTATAAGTCTTTTCCTTTTTATTAAAGTTCATGAATCGCTTACCAAGGTGATGGAAGCTTGGTTGGAATTTTCAAATTCTCTACAATTTTTTGTATTTTTCAGGTAAAGCTTAAAGTCTACACATGGAAAGAGATGATCAGCATTTTATAGTAAAGTATTGGTTTCCTTTACTTTCCAATCAATGTGCATTGCATTTCTTTTAGGTTTTTTCATTTCGTTGAAGTTCATGAATGGTACAACACGTACATTGTTAACATAGCCTCAGTTAGAAATATAGGTCTATTAAACATCTTTATCTCCTAATCAATAATTTGATGAATTATAAAACAACTTAACAGTTGTGTTAATCATTGGATTGGAGGTAAAATACGGATAACATTTTTTAGAGTAATCAAATGCTGCCTCATTTAGCTCCTTTTGACTACTAGTAAATACTCTATCTCTATTGATTAAAGATCCTATTTTTCCCTAATCTTTCTAACCAGATGTTGAAACATCAAACATCTTTAGGCTAATACATCAAACATGTTTAGGTTAGTGCATAAACATCAAACTTGTTTATGCTAGAACATTAAATTAGTAATACAACAGATGTTAAAACATCTAACACTTTGCACTTTCCAACATCAGGTTAGGTGAAGAACAAATCAAATTGTTCTAGTACATCAAACCATTAGGTAAGGCTTTAAAGGTACAACTATTTCCTTTTTTCCTTCATTATTTACCAAAAAATGTAAGAAAAACTACAAAACATAAGATTAAACAAGCAAACCATTTCTAACACTTTGCTGAATGTGTTTCATAACTAGTCCTCATGGCAACTAACTCATTCTTCAACTTCAAATTTTTTGCAATCCTTTCAGCTTGCAAAACATTTACTACATTCTCTCTTAACTTTATCACTTCTACCTTTAATAGATTATTTTGACGATATGACATCTTCTCTCTATTTTTCACCTCTAAAATAATTTATCTTGCTCTTGGACAAAATCTTTGATCATGCCATTCATGAAATCCACAAACATTTTCAATCTCCCATCAGAGAAAAATCAGCAATTTGTTAATGAAATATATGAACATATTTAGCTAAAACATCATAAAAATGTGCCAAATTACTAGAAAGAGTCGACAGCCATAAAACCTTCTTCTTGGGTTTTCATCAATCCATAAAGTCCATCTAGCTGCTTTCAAGTTACAGTAAAAAGATTTAGCCTCTCTGTCATAGTCCCATTCAACAGGGTAAGTTGATGAAATCACCTTGTATGACCTCATATCAAGCTTAGAATGTGTCCCTTTATAGTCAAAGTTGAAAATTTCAAAAATTCCAACCCAACACAAAATTGCAACTAAGAAAGTAGCAAAATCCTCTAATCAACCTCGTTACCTTAAGAACTACTACTTGAGCTCATTGTCAAGTATTATGGCACAATGCTTTAATGTTGATCGTACACCCACTAACACCTAAATGATGTCTATAGAACTGAATTTGTTTGCTCCTAATAAGCTGTATCTCTTCCATGAATGTCATACTTTATCTTGAACCTAGCGCACAGAGAATAACAAAACATGGATAACCACCAACAAAGCTAAACCAAGTGACAAATCACATCCTACGTACAATGTCAAGTATATGGAGAAGAGAAAACTTAATCATATCCTATATACAATTGTATAGTAGAATTGTACATGAAAAACAATTATCATCTGCATGCTATTCAACCTAATAATCAAACCCATTTAAAGAAGATAAAATAATTTACGTAAATGTAACATTGTTAGGGCAAAGGAATAAAGAGAATATTAAGACATCATAAATTTATATACAAAAATTAGAAGGGAGCATGACACATTACCTACTTCGGTCTTCAATCACAGCACATGTATGTTTCAGATCTCCAAAAACCTTACCACCTATTAACCTCCAACACCAAAAGGGAGATCTCACATTCAATCTACCAAGAAGCACAAGAGAGATTGGAATGAAGGCACATGCATTAAGTGATGTTCAGTCTAGGTATTAGAGTGAAGGCACAACCAAAAGAAGAAAAAGAGGCTGAAACATATATTCATTAAAATAGTTAATTTTAGGGTTAAAGGGTTTTTCGTTTAAGTCAAAATTTAAACAAAATTAATTAATTTTTCTTAAATTCCACCTAGTCTGGACAATAAATTAGGTATATTAACGTGACATCTAAACACTAATTGTACTACATGTAACGGTGAGTTTAACCACATCATAATTTTCATCCAAAAAAGTTTTAAATTGAGCAGACTCGTGAAATTTTATTCCTTCATTGAGCAGGTTTCAAGTTTAAGTCTCAAAATGATCAAACTCAAAAAGGTTAAGCCATAGTTTGGGCTTTTAGTTATGGATTTCGAGTTGTTAATGATATTCTAAATTTTCCTTCTAGATTTTGCTTATATTTAATATGAATCTAGTTGAATTGTGATTATTTGGTTTGGGTGCTGTGATTTATTAATGTATTTGTATGTCTCCGTAACAAACCGAAAGGGAGAGTTGAACAAAAATGATTAGATTGAATTAATGAGAGTTAGGCAATCTAATTGACCATTTAATCAATCTGGTCAGTAATTTCATAGAAAGAGATCCTGTGCGAAACCCGATTGTTTAGTCAAGAGCTTTAGAGCTAATTAGAATTTTGGGTCATTTGTGAATTGAGAGATTGCAAGTCTATAATTCGATTAGGGTTTATAATTTAAGAAATGGTTATAACTTAAGAGAGAATGATCAACCCTATGATCGGTTAGAAACGACACCCTAAAAACATATAAATGGCTAGATTAACATTAATGATAAGTAAAATCCCTTCTCTCATAACTTGATTAATTCTCTTGAAGGATTTCCATTGTTACATTATTCGATTGTTGCTAGTTGTTAGATTTAGTTTATTTTTCAGTTTATTATTTGAATTTGAGTCTTAAATAAAGCACAACCTGAATTAACTAGGGATTAAACACAATCTATGTGGGGCAAATCTAACTTTTTACTACAAATGATGACCCGTATACTTGCGGTTTTTTGTGTAAAACAAGTAGTTTGTTTTTTAATCAACAATAGATAGATTAACGTAACATTTAACATTAGCACTATTAATTTTTTTTTAAAAATGAATGTTATAGTACAATAGATAAAACTATTACGGGACAAAATTCATGAGTTCAAGGCAATAGATGCCTACTGATAGATTACAAAATATCTGAAGAAGAAAAGAAATAGAGATTACAAAAGAAAATAATGATAAGCTTTAGAAGTTCATAGTAGTCATCTATTATTCATGTCCAAGAAGAGGGAAAGATGGGAGTTTTTCGTAAATAAACGAGCTCTGATATTATTAATGATGTTGTCCGCCAGTTGATATTTGTCCTCTTTGTTATCTGTTAATCAACGTCGGCTTCTTTCCTTCCAAATGTTATATACGGTGATGTTGAATGCTACTGTATAAAGAGATGCATTAAGAGTACCCTTCTTGGTTTTGCTTATGATCCATTGTAGTACCTGATTCTAGTCATAGCTATCATTGAGAGAAGATAACAAGTGCAGAATGCGACTCCATATAGCTTTAGAATATTTACAAGAAAGAATAAATTTTCACGATTCGCAATTGCCATTTTGCATAATAAGGATGGATCCTTAAGGTTTCCATGCCATTAATTCCACATTTTTAGCCTATTTTTTTATTGTAAGTCACGTGATGAAGGTGGCCTTAGGACTAATAGAGTTATGCCAAAGAAGATAAAACCAAGGGACCACTATGGAGCAATGAGGCAGGAGCCAATAACAAGAGTGATTGGAAAAAACCCCATTCGGGTGTAACATCCAAAAAATGATATCCTCCATTACTGCATTGTTTAAGGTTAGAAGATGAGTCATAAGTGCATGAAACCCTCGGAAGTTACCCAGCCACTCACCATTGAGAAATAGTGAAGATAATTTAGAGTTTAATGGTAGTTGATTGTTAAGCCTCTGGAAATTAGCATTGTGCACGAGGGGACTGATTTTTAACCAATTATCATATCACACCCAAGTCTTTTCTCCATTACCGATAGAGTGCGTAACGTGAGGATAGATTAATTCACGTAACTTCATCATTTGTTTGAGAATCTAAGATCCATTCCTTAAATAGTCGGCTTGCCATAAATTAGTGTATTTCAAGTAGTATTCATAAATCCATGTTATCCACAATGAAGTTGCATCCGTGTATAATCTCCATAACCTTTTGCACATCAAAACTTGCCACATTTTAGAGATTGAGATGCTTCCAAGACCACCATGCTTTCTTAGTATCATAACTACGCTCCATTTGACTTGACAATTCCTCAAGTTCCCTACCTGTCCTGACCAAAGAAAGGACTTCATAATGCAGTCTAGCTCTTTGATTGTTTTCCGAGGTAATGTCACATGAGCAACCCAATGTAGATGGAGGCTTATAAGCACTGAAATAATGAGTGTAAGTCAAGCTGCATACGAAAGGATTTGTATTTATTCCATGTCATCACTCATGACTTCATTTTTCAACAATAAATAAACAATCACAAAACTTCGGTTTTGAAGCCATAAATAGGAGTCTCAGGTAACAAAAAGGAATAGGACAATGATGGAGTCCGATGATTTTGCTGATGGTGGCATGGTTTCTCACATCACTGGAATAGAAGCAACTCTTCTCTAAGATATGATTGAGTCCAGATCATTGCGCAAATAATTCAACCACATGCATCATGATTTCGATAGAAGTAGGATAAGCTCTGCATAAGAGTATCAAGTCATCAACATATAAGAGATGAGTAATGTTAAGTTCCTTACATCGACGGTGATATTGAAAGCCACCATAAAGAGGAAGCAGCTGGTTTAAGAGTCTACAAAATCCCTCCGTAACAAGTGTAAACAAATACAACAATAATGGATCACCTTGTCTAATCCCCTTTTTAGGTTTAAAATTAGTAAGCAATTATTTTTATTATAAATTAAAAGTTGAGGTATTTTATTATTACTTTTGATAGTTTTAATTAATATTATAAAATTGGATAAAGTTTACATTTTGATTATAATTACCCATTAACCTACATAATGAGTTTAAAATTAATGACCAAGTTATTTATTTTAACTTGTATCTTGTTTCACAATAATTCACAATAATAAAGTCCATAATTTCCCAAATAAAAAGGAAAAGATATATACAATCGATTCAAACCAAACAATAGATGTTTTTTTTCAACTAATATGTGTTGGACCAATGGTGGTTGACAAATTAAAATTCCTTTATGTTTTGATAATAATAAAATGTATAGAATTAGTTAAGAAATTATTTCAGGTAATTTGGATTGCATCAAGATTGACAAATCTACAAATCAAATCAAGTT
>JAOSBO010220709.1:0-15118 GCA_027563915.1 Erythroxylum rotundifolium | reverse complement strand
AATGGAGTAATGACCTTATCATTAAATGGTTTAATGGTGGTCTTCTAATGATAGCATGTAACCTATTAGCATTCATTGGATTAAATAAGAAAGAGGTGCATTATTATGGACCATCTTCCTTCTTTCATCACAAAACCGAAATTGATAAGTCTTATTTAGGTTAATTGTCTTTTCATATAGCCATCTTAAAGACAAATGAGAAGAGTCTCATTTATTTGCTTCTTTATGAATGATTAACGAATGACGTGATGAATTTGATGCAAATCTATTCTTTCTTTTTATGAAAACTGAAATTAAGAAGGTGTTCTTGCATTTTGAGTCTCTCTCTCCTATCTTGCATGGTATAGACGAAAATTGTATAAGAAGTGTCTCAAAAAATTAGCTTTTTTCTTCTAAGGAAAAAATCTCTTCAAGTTTTCTTCTCCTTTCCCATTAAAGGATCTTGTTAACCAAGTTGTCTAAGAAGAATAAGTGGTAGATCGAATTGGTCGAGGATACAAAATCAAGAAGAGGATACAATAACAAGAAGAGGATATATCTCCTAGGAGAGGACACATTGCCAAGGATAAGATAGCATAGCGAGGAGTTAAAGACGTAGCGAAGGAGTTGGTACTATAATTTCTACCACCTTGTTCTTATGTTTATTATCCTTATACCATATCATGTATGGCTATGCATGTTGATTTGGTTATGTTGCTTCCGCTGCATTTTGATTTCTAAAAAGTTTTGAAATCTACCATTTTATCCAAATCGTGTATGCTTTATTTTTCCGATCTAACATGAGGGAGTTCTTGCAAAGATCCAATAAACATGAGGGAGTCCGTAATGGAGCTCCATGCCACTAGTGGACCGGTGAGAGAAGCCTTTAACATGGTCAATGTGCACATGACATAACATGATGGACAACACAAACCCAAACACAAACATGAAGTTCGTGACTTGTAAACATATTACACAAAGGCACATTTCAGAAACATGATTTCCATAAGCATGATATATTTCAAATACAATTTCCATCATCATTTCATGAATCATCATTAAGATTCATGTACCAAATGTGTAGCAAATACTTAAATCATTTAAGAAGCAATAAATACAACATTTATAAAGTAATTGAAATCATTTAAATCTATTGATTAGGAAAATACTCATGGCTCATTGACTCAAACTATAATCATGTAGCCCACCCAGATTCCTTGCTTAAAAACTTGCTTAAAAATGCCCCTCCTCTTGTTCCTCTTGCCTCTCTTGGCAAAAAAATATGATTCAATGGGAATACAAATTGGGAATCCAAATAGCATGTTTACTAAAAATTGATTCTAGAATACTTAAACCCATGTATTTCCCAAGCTTCATGAATCAAAATTCGTTCCAAATTCCAAAGGATTGAGAAGGATTTACCTTGAATCTTCAACAAATAAAGAGATTTTTAGCTCAAATGGAAGCTCTTCTCTTTCTCTTTCTTTTTCTCTTCTTGAATAATCCCAAATTCGCTCTTTGAAATTAAGAAAAGATGAAACCTAAGCTTTGTCTTCTTCCTTTTCTCTAATAGTCGAACTCTCCTTCACCTTTTCTCTCTTTTATGTTACACTTCTTCTCACCTTTCATGTTATGGTTTTCTTCATCTTATGGAGAAGATAACATTTCTCTATTGCACTTATACCCTTAATGAGTGCAAAATGTCAACCTTACCCTTTTAATGCTTCATGGTTTTTAAGCTTAAGTGACACATCACAATTGCCCTATATATATTCTTACTACTTTAATTTAACTAACTAATGTTATAAAATCCTACTAACACTGTAATAGATCTCATAATTTATTTAAATCATGTTTAACAATTGTATTTATTCTAAGGCAACAATTCTAATTCCATGATTATTCCATAAAATATTATACTTAATGAAAAATGTCAGAGGCCAACATTTCTCCCCCTCTTAAAAGAATTTTGTACTTAAAATTCTTACCTGAGTCATTGAAGAGGTGTGGATACTTCTCCTTTATGGCCTCCAAGGGCTTCCAAGGGCTTTTATAAGTCAAATCATCTCTCAACTGAACCTCAGTGGTTTGAACAATATAGGAAGGATCTAATCTATACCTTCTTAACATGGAAACATGAAAGACATCATGTATCTGTGACAATTCTGGTGGCAGCGCCAATCTGTAGGCCAGGGTCCAATCCTCTCAACAGTTTCGTAGGGACCAACATATCTTGGGCTCAATTTGCCTTTCTTTCCAAATGTTAGGCCCTGAATGTTTTTTATTATCTTAGTAAGCATGATTTGAATAAATTTTGTGGTGTTGTTTGGTAAATCATTTTTAATTGGAGTTTAATTATTATGTCAAGTTTAGAAAGATTTATTTCATGGATTGATGAAAATTTGAAGTATTAAATGGAAGAATTAAGATTAAGTTAGAGTATAGTATGGTGTAGGTTAAATTGAAGAATTAAGAATCCATAAGGGCATTTTTGGAAGATTACTTAAGGTTAGAACCACTAAGGCATTAAAGGAAGGGTAAGGTGGACTTTCCTCACCCATTAAGGGAAGAATAGGAAGAGGAAAAGATTGTCTTGTAAATAAGAAGACTAAAAACGTGAATGAAGGAAAGAAGGAGAGGAAAATCAAAAAGTAAAAGAGAGAGAAAGAAGAAGAGAGGTTCCGGTGAAGTTAAAAAGAATAGAGCTTTGAAATAGGTCACGATTTTTCTTAGTCTTAAAGAGAGAATTTGAGGTTACTCAAGAAGGGAAAAAGAAGGAGGAAGGGAAGAGCTTTCTTTAGAGCCAAGAATCTCAATAGTTGGTGAAGATTTAAGGTAAGTTGATTTTAATCTTTTGGAATTTTGAAAGGGGTTTTGGTTCATAAAGCTTAAGAAATGTATGGGTTTAGGAATTCTAGAGTCAATTTCATGCTTTGGTTCTTTGAGTTTTCCCATTTGAATGTCTATTGATTTGGGACTTTTGTAAATGTTGCAGAAAATCAAGAGAGGTAAGAAGAGCAAGAGGAGAGGCACATTTGAACAACTTTTCAAGAAAGGAAACTAAGGTGGGTACAGTTTTACAATAGAGTAAATAAGCCACTCATTATTTTTCTTTAAATCAAGAAAGCTGAATGGTTTCAATTACATCATGGATGTTGCATTTATTTGCTACATAAATTATGTTGATGATTTATGAAAATGATTCTTTTTGAAATGATGCAAGATTATGAAATCAAGTTTTTAAGAATGTTTCTTTGAAATATCTCATGTGCATGAAAAACAAGTTTCCAACAAGATGCCATTAGGGCAAACTGTTTTCAATTCATGAATTACATGTTATGTGGGTTTGTGGTAGTCCCTCAAGAACCATCACGTGAACATTGACCCAAGAATAGGCTTCTTCCACCTGCTCGCTAGTGGCAGGGAGCTCCTTCAAGGACTCCCTTAAGTTTACGACTACACAGGACCATTATATGGAAATGTGTAGTTCGTCATGAAATGGACTTACCCAAACCATTTGTGATGTGCTTATGTGTTTATGATTATGACAAGTTTGATGCATGGATGATTTATAAGTGCTCATGAACTGTTTGATCAAGTAGGATTTTGACAATTAAGTGTTTGTGTTTTCTATGAGAAAGCATTACGGTTTCCAAGTGTAAAATGACAAAGAGTTTTGAAAATGGTTTTGCTTGTTTCTCACTTATAAAATTGTCACCCACGAGCTTTAAGCTTACCCCCTCCCAATTCTGTCCCATTCAGGTGAAGAGCAAGAAAGTGAGTAAGTCAATAGTCAAGGCAGCACTCCAGTCTGCATATGTTCTTTTGTATCTTTAAGTTAGAATTTTGAAAATTCAAGGCTTTAGCCACATTTCAAGTTTTACTAGTTCAAGTGTATTATGTATTGTGGCTTGAAATGTTCAGTAAAGCTTTGTAAAGACTTCTACCAATTAATATGAATTAAATGTACTTTGGGCCTGTTATGACTACTTTTAAGTTTTCGTATTTCATTTGATATTCAAATGAGTTTGATGCTTTGGGAAGTAGTTGGTGTTTATGTTTCTGGTGTATTTTGTCCTTGGAATTGAATGAATGAGGGTGGTTGAAAAGAGTTATGTTGTATTAAGTAAGGTAGATTGCAAGAAGAAAACACATACTCAAGGAATCATCTGTGATGACGTGAAAACACAGACGCAAGGAAAAACACAGACTCAAGGAATCGTCTGTGATGACGTCAGAAAAAGACGTAAGGAAAGACAGACGCAAAAAAAAAACACAGACGAAAGGAATCATCTGTGATGACGTCAGAGACAGACACAAGGAGGGGAAGATGCAAGGAAAGGTAGACGAAGGAAAGGTAGATGCAAGGAAAGGCCGACACATGGAAAGACAAACGCAAGGAAAGGTAAACGATAGAAAGGTAGACGATAGAAAGACGGAAGATAGAAAGACAGATGATAAAAGACAAATGACAGAAAGATAGATGATAGAAAGACAGACGATAGAAACACAGATGATAGGCTAACACAAACCATAAGCCAAACATAGACCATAGGCAAACATAGACCATAAGGCAAACACAAACCATAAGCAAACACAGACCATAAGCCAAACACAGACCATAGGCAAACATAGACGAAGTTGAAACCACATACTATATAAAGAAGAAGTTAAGGCCAGTATGTTGGAAAATTATTTAGTTGAAGTTACTTACAGAACTCAACTAAATAATGGTTATTAACAAGAAGTGGTTATCAAGGATCAAAAAACAGTTAGGGACTTAGGCTATATGTACAAGTCAAGGGACAAAATGTTCTGAAAAGGTTAAGATGAAATTTCAAGTTTGAGGATTGTCTTGGTGAGGGCACTCCACCCTTGTGGGATGCACGTCTAGATGTCACTTAGGATGTCGGACAAGTGTCTGGCAAGGGTGGGGTCCCAACACTTATGGTATCAGAGCGAGGTTGAGGTCCAGGTGTAGGACCAAGTTTAGGAGTATTCAAAGCATGAATTGGGGAGGTTGAGACATGAAGTGCACATGCATTGTTTTAAATGAACAACTTGCATTGATTTGAATTGTGTTTCATGATTTGAAATTGACTTATACGAATTGAACTGCTTTGCACACTTGAAACTGTTTTGCATGAACTAAAGATTTTTATTGAAGGAGTGATTATGCTGCCTTAAAAGATAACTCGAGGAGCTTTGACTCGATGTAGCTCTCGCCAAGGGAGCACCGATGAGTCCTATGTCCCACAAGATGCTGGGACACATTCTGCTCCTAATTCTGAGGCACCTAGTGTGCAACATGAGGTACCTCCACCGCCTCCTCCTATGCCTCAGGCCAACCCTCGAGATCCACGGTTCTTTCAAGTCTTTGCTCAGGCTTTCTCATATGCCATGGGCCAAGGGTCTCAAGTTTCGATGCAAGTTCCAGTGGAAAGAAGTGGGCAGTATGATAAGCTCCATAAGTATAGAGCTGTGGACTTTAATGGGACTACAAATCCCGAAGAGGTTGAAGCATGGCTGAAGAGGACTGAGAGGGTCCTAATTTAGATGAAGTGCAATGATGAAGAGAAACTAGATTATGCAGTGAGCTTATTACAAGGGGATGCACTTCATCGGTGGGAATCAGTGCCTCACAGTTAGGTTATGCCTCCGGTGTTGACATGGAGAGATTTTGTGGAGGTGATTAGGAAGAAGTACCTCTCAAAAGGGTGTATGTATAAGAGAAAGCCAGGGAGTTTTTAAATCTCACACAGAGGGACATGAGTGCGAGCGAGTATGAGCTAAAGTTCACACAGCTTTCTAGATATGCACCAAACATTGTGGCTAATGAAGAACATAAGTTCCACATGTTTGAGGGAGGTCTTCATTTGGGGATCAAGGAGAAAGTCTTGATCCACAATTTTTGTGACTACCAGCAGTTGGTAGATGCTACACTCCAGGCTAAGAAACTAGAGAATATAAAGAATGAAGTGAGCAGGAAGAGGAAGAACAGAGAGCAATTCTCTAGAAAGGGTGTGAGTGCTCCAATGCCTGTGAGGGGTGTGAAGAGCTTCCATCCATAGAGTGAGGCAGGGAGTAGTGCCCCTGCTAAAAACAAGTAAGCAAGAGCAGTGTTAGTGCAAGCCTCAACAATAGGAGGCAATAGTAGGGTGGGGAGGAGTAGGTACACAAATCCACAATGTGAGCATTGTGGGAAACTACACAAAGGAGAGCGCCTCAGGTTACTTGGAGCATGTTTTCGATGTGGAGAAAGGGGACACATGATTAGGGACTGTATCCAAGTAATAGGGAATGAGGGATCATGGTCACAAGCCCCAAGGAGAGCTGAAACAGTGGGACCCAAGTCAGTCACAGAGGTGGGTAGTTCTGGAGCTGCAAGGAAGACTATTCCTCCACGAAGGCCAAGGGGTCAGGCTCAGGCTCAGGTAAGGGTGTTTGCCATGACAAGGGAGGAAGTTGCAGCCGCACCTGAAGTTGTCACGGGTATGGCTCACTTATTCAATTCTACAGTATATGTTTTGATTGACTCTGGTTCCACACATTCTTTTGTTTCTGCAAGCATGACATTACATGATGTTGATTCGATACCTTTGGATAACCCTTTGATTGTTAGTACTCCTTTAGGGAGGAATGTGATAATAGGTCAAGTATACCGAGGTTGTGAACTCTTCATTGATGGTGCTAGACTGGTAGTGGACCTCCTACCTCTAGACCTAAAGGGCGTGAATGTTATACTTGGAATGGATGTCATGGAGAAATATCAAGCGAAGTTGGATTGTGACCTTAAGGTAGTGGAGTTTGATCTGGGCAATGGTGAGAAGGTGATTTTCAGGGGGGACAGGAAAACACTAGCACCAAGAATTTTGCTAGCTGTCAGAATGATGGAAAAGCGGTGTGAGGCCTTCTTGGCGCATGTTGTGGACACTAATGTGAATGAAAGACGGTTAGAGGATTTCTCGATTGTGAGGGAATTCCCTGATGTGTTCCCAGAAGACTTACCTGGTTTGCCACTGGTGAGGGAAATCGAGTTTGCCATTGACTCGATTCCCGAAACTGCACCCATTTCTATACCACCATATAGGATGGCTCTAGCTGAACTGAAAGAGCTTAAGGAACAGTTGGAGGAACTATTAGAGAAGGGGTACATAAGGCCAAGTTCGTCACCTTGCGGAGCGTTTGTTCTATTTGTCAAGAAGAAGGATGGAACATGGTAGATGTGTATTGATTATCGGAGACTTAACCAGGTGGCGATTAAGAATAAGTATCTTCTGCGTTAGATTGATGATCTGTTTGACCAACTGTAGAGAGCAAGGTCTTTTCCAAGATTGATCTCAGGTTAGGTTATCATCAGGAGTCTGATGTAAGCAAGACAGCTTTTAGTACTCGATGTGGGCATTACGAGTTCCTAGTCATGCCATTTTCTTTGACTAATGCTCCAACTGCTTTCATGGATCTTATGAATAGGGTCTTCAAGGAGTTTCTGGATCAGTTTGTCATAGTGTTTATTGATGACATTCTGCTCTATTCCAAGAGTGAGGGGAAACATGAGGAGCACCTCAGGAGAGTGTTGCAGACACTGAGAGAGAAGGAGCTTTATGCTAAGTTTAGCAAGTGTGAATTTTAGCTTCATGAGGTGATATTCCTTCGACATGTAATTTCAAAAGATGGGGTACATATTGATCTAAGGAAGATTGAAGCAGTGGTGAATTGGTATGCACTAAAGACAGTGACAGAAGTGAGGAATTTTCTGGATCTGGCAGGTTATTATAGGAGATTTATGGAAGATTTTTCTATTATAGGAGATTTGAGGAAGAATCAAAAATTTTTTTGGAGTGAAGAATGTTAAAAAAGCTTTGAGGAACTCAAGAGAAGATTAACAAGTGCTCCAGTTTTGATTTTTCTTACTGGAGATGAAGGTTATACAGTGTACAGTGATGCTTCAAGAAAGGGTTTAGGTTGTGTGTTGATGCAGGGAGACAGGGTGATAGCTTATGCTTCAAGGCAACTGAAGCCTTATGAATTGAATTATCCGACCCATGACTTAGAATTGGCAGCGGTGATTTTAGCCTTGAAGATTTGGAGACATTATTTGTATGGGTTTCAAAGGAGGATTTTTACAGATCAGAAAAGTCTCAAGTATCTGTTGAGTTAGAAGGAACTAAATTTGAGACAAAGAAGATGGATTGAGTTGCTTAAGGATTATGATTTGTTGATTGAGTATCATCCAGGAAAGGAAAATATAGTGGCGGATGCTTTGAGTAGGAAGTCCTTAATAGCCCATGTTCAGACAATTTATCTACCTTTATTGGAAGAAATGGTTAAGCTTAGGATAAGCTTGAAACAGGAGGGACCAAATAGTGTTGTTGCTAATTTCAGAGTAAGGCCGATACGTAGGGAGAAAGTAAAGAAGTTACAGACATAAGATATAGAATTAAGTAAGCTTCGAGAAGAAATTCATAATGGCAAGAAGTCTGAAGTGGTAGTAAGGGATGATGGACTCATGACTGTTGGAAATAGGCTTTGTATCCCAGATGTCAAGGAAGTGAAGGATCAAATGCTAGATGAGGCACACAATGTGCCTTATGCTATGCACCCAGGTAGCACCAGGATGTATAGAGACTTAAAAGAGCATTTATGGTGGAAAGGCATGAAGAGAGAGGTAGCAGAATATGCAAGCAAGTGTCTAGTGTGTCAGCAAGTGAAGGCTGAACACCAGGCACCTTCAAGAAAGTTAAGGCCATTGTCCATTCCTGAGTGGAAGTGGCAAAGGGTGACTATGGACTTTTTGATGGGTACTAATAGGAAGCATGATGCCATATAGGTTATTGTTGATCGGTTGACAAAGTCAGCCCATTTTCTAGCAATTGAACAGACTGATTCTCTGCATGTGCTAGCAAAGAAGTATATTGATGAGATAGTAAGATTATATGGGATTCCAGATTCCATAATTTCTAACAGGGATCGTCGGTTCACTTCAAGATTCTAGGGAAGCTTACAAGAGGCTATGGGAACCAAGTTGAATTTTAGTACGACTTCCCATCCTCAGACTGATGGGCAATCTGAGAGACCATTCAGACCTTAGAGGGAATGCTCAGGACATATGTAATGGATTTCAAAGGAGCTTAGGATGAGCATTTTCCATTAGTTGAATTTGCTTCCAATAATTCGTACCATTCGAGCATTCAGATGGCTCCTTGTGAAGCACTGTACAGAAGGAGATGTAGAACTCCTATATGCTGGGATGAAGAAGGAGAAAGGAAGCTAATAGGACTAGAATTAGCTCAGATGATAGTTAGCAAGGTCAAGTTAGTTAAGCAAAGGCTTAAGGTAGCTCAGGATAGAATGAAGAGTTATATTGATGTACATCGAAAGGGCATGGAGTATGAAGTTGGTGAGAAAGTGTTTCTTAAGACGTCTCCTTGGAGAGGAGTCATGAGATTGGGCAAGAAGGGTAAGTTAAGTCCAAGATATGTGGGTCCTTATGAAATTCTTGAGAGGATTGGACCATTAGCCTATAGGTTGGCATTGCCACCAGAATTTTCTTAGATTCATGATGTCTTCCATGTTTCCATGCTGAGAAGATATATATTAGATCCATCTCACATCATTTAGACCAATAAGGTTCAATTGAGAGATGATCTCAGTTATGAGGAGATTCCAGTGGAGATTTTGGACACCAAGGAGAAGGTCCTTAAGAACAAGACGATTAAATTGGTCAAAGTCCTGTGGAGAAACCATTCGGTAGAAGAGGCCCGTGGGAGCCATTGGAGGCTATGAAGGAGAAGTATCCACATCTTTTCTTTTAGGTAATAATTTCGAGGATGAAATCTTTTAAGAGGGGGAGAAATGTTGGGTCCCAAATTTTTTTTATTATCTTAATAAGCATGATTTGAATAAATTTTGTGGTGTTGTTAGGTAAATCATGGATTGATGGAAATTTGAAGTATTAAATGGAAGAATTAAGATTAAGTTAGAGTATAGTATACTGTAAGTTAAATTGAAGAATTAAGAATGCATAAGGGTATTTTTGAAAGATTACTTAAGGTTAGAAGCACTAAGGCATTAAAGGAAGGGTAAGGTAGACTTTCCTCACCCATTAAGGGTAGAATGGGAAGATGAAAAGATTGTATTGTAAATAAGAAGACTAAACATGTGAATGAAGGAAAGAAGGAGAGGAAAATCAAAAAGTAAAAGAGAGAGAAAGAAGAAGAGAGGTTTTGGTAAAGTTAAAAACAATAGAGCTTTGAACTTTTGAACTTGGTCATGATTTTTCTCAGTCTTAAAGAGAGAATTTGAGGTTACTCAAGAAGGGAAAAAGAAGGAGGAAGGGAAGAGCTTTCTTTAGAGTCAAGAATCTCATTAGTTGGTGAAGATTCAAGGTAAGTCGATTTTAATCTTTTGAAATTTTGAAAGGGGTTTTGGTTCATAAAGCTTAAGAAATGTATGGGTTAATTCTAGGTTCAATTTCATGCTTTAGTTCTTTGAGTTTTCCCATTTGAATTTCTATTGATTTGAGACTTTTGTAAATGTTGAAGAAAATCAAGAGAGGCAAGAAGAGCAAGAGGAGAGGCACATTTGAACAACTTTTCAAGAAAGGAAACTAAGGTGGGTACAGTTTTATAAGAGAGTAAATAAGCCACTCATTGTTTTTCTTTAAATTAAGAAAGCTGAATGGTTTCAATTACATCATGGATGTTGCATTTATTTGATGCATAAATTGTGTTGATGATTTATGAAAATGATCCTTTTTGAAATGCTGCAAGATTATGAAATCAAGTTTTCAAGAATGTTTCTTTGAAATATCTCATGTGCATGAAAAACAAGTTGTGAATAAGATTCCATTTAGGGCAAACTATTTTCAATTCATGAATTACATGTTATGTGGGTTTGTGGTAGTCCCTCAAGAACCGTCACATGCACGTTGACCCAAGAATAGGCTTCTCCCGCCTGCTCGCTAGTGGCACGGAGCTCCTTCAAAGACTCCCACAAGTTTATGATTACACAGGACCATTATATGGAAATGTGTAGTGCGTCATGAATTGGACTAACCTAAACCATTTCTGATGTGCTTATGTGTTTATAATTGTGACAAGTTTGATGCATGCATGATTTATAAGTGCTCATGAACTGTTTGATTGAGTAGGATTTTGACAATTAAGTGTTTGTGTTTTTTATGAGAAAGCATTATGGTTTCCAAGTGTAAAATGACAAAGAGTTTTGAAAATGATTTCGCTTGTTTCTCACTTATAAAATTATCACTCATGAGCTTTAAGCTCACCCCCTCCCAATTCTGTCCCATTCAGGTGAAGAGCAAGAAAGTGAGTAAGTCAAGAGTCAAGGCAACACTCCAGTCTGCATATGTTCTTTTGTATCTTTAAATTATAATTTTGAGAATTCAAAGCTTTAGCCATATTTCAAGTTTTACTAGTTCAAGTGTATTATGTATTGTAGCTTGAAATGTTCAGTAAAGCTTTGTAAAGACTTCTACCAATTAATATGAATGAAATGTATTTTGGGTCTGTTATGACCATTTTTGAGTTTTCATATTTCATTTGATGTTCAGATGAGTTTGATGCTTTGGGTAGTGGTTGGTGTTTATGTTTCTGGTGTATTTTGTCCTTAGAATTGAATGAATGAGGGTGGTTGAAAAGAGTTATGTTGTATTAAGTGAGAAAGATTGCAAGAAGAAAACACAGACTCAAGGAATCGTTTGTGATGACGTTAGAACACAGATATAGGGAAAAATACAGACTCAAGGAATTGTCTGTGATGACGTCAGAAGTAGATGCAAGGAAAGACAGACGCAAGGAAAAGCAGACACAAAGAAAGGCAGACGTAAGGAAAGACAGACGATAGAAAGACAGGCGATAGAAAGACAGACGATAAAAAGACAGACGATAAAAAGATAGAAGATAGAAAGATAGACGATAGAAAGAAAGATGATAGAAACATAGACGATAGGCTAACACAGACCATAAGCCAAAAGACAGACCGTAGGCAAACACAGACCATAAGCCAAGCACAGACCATAGGCAAACATAGAGGAAGTTGAAACCACAGACGATACAAAGAAGAAGTTAAGGCCAGTACATTAGACAATTATTTAGTTGAAGTTAGTTACAGAACTCAACTAAATAATTGTCTAATGTACTGGCCTTAACTTCTTCTTTGTATCGTCTGTGGTTTCAACTTCCTCTATGTTCATTAGACAATTATTTAGTTGAAGTTAGTTACAGAACTCAACTAAATAATGGTTATTAACAAGAAGTGGTTATCAAGGATCAAGAAGCAATTAGGGACTTAGGCTATAAGTACAAGTCAAGGGAAAAAATGTTCTGAAAAGGTCAAGATGAAATTTCAAGTTTGAGGATTGTCCTGGTGAGGGCACTCCACCCTTGTGGGATGCACATCCAGATGTCACTTAGGACGTCGGACACGTGTCCCACAAGGGCGGGGTCCCATCACCAAACCACATGAATCCTTTCCAAAGAGATGTCTTAAGAAAGACTTTCTCACCAACTTTATACTCCATTTAATTTTGATGGGCATCAGTATAGCTCTTCGTTCTATCTTGAGTCACTTTTAGCCTTTGCTTAACTAGATTGACTTTGTCAATTGTCATCTGGAGTAACTCTGGTCCTATTAATTTCCTTTCTCCTTCTTCATTCTAGCATATAAGAGTTCTACATCTTCTTCCATACAGTGCTTCATAAGGAGCCATTTATATGCTTGAGTGGTACGAATTATTGTAAGCAAATTTGACAAATGGTAAGTGCTCGTCCCAAGCACCTTTGCAATCCATCACGCATGTCCTGAGCATTACTTTAAGGGTTCAAATGGTCCTCTCAGTTTGACCATCTATTTGGGGAGCAAAAGTAGTGCTAAAATTTAACTTGGACCTCAGAGCTTCTTGCATGCTTTCCCAAAATCTTAAAGTAAACTAAGGATCTCTATCAGAAACTATGGAGGCTGGAATCCCATATAGTCTCACTATCTCATCAATTTACTTCTTTGCTAGCACATGTAGAGAATCAGTCTGTTTAATTGCTAGAAAATGGGCTGACTTCATCAAATAGTCAACAATAAACCATATGGCATCATGCTTCTTACTGGTTTTGGGCAAACCCTTTAGAAAATCCATGGTTATCGTTTGCCACTACCACTCTGGAATGGATAATGGCCTTAACTTTCCTGAAGGTGTTTGGTGTTCAGCCTTGACTTATTGACACACTAGAAACTTTCTTGCTTATTCAACTATATCCTTCTTTATGCCTTTCCACCAGAGATGCTCTTTCAAATCTCTGTACATCCTGGTGCTACCCGGGTGCATGACATAAGGCACATTATGTGCCTCATCGAGTATCTCATCCATTACCTCCTTGACATTTGGAATACAAAGGCTATTGCCTACAACAATAAGTCCATCATCCCTCACTTCCACTTTCGATTGCTGACCATTCTTAATTTCTTCTCGGAGCTTGTTCAAATCTGCATCTTGTTCTTGTAACTCCTTAACTTTCTCGCTGAATATTGGTCTCACTCTGAAATTAGTAATAATGCAATCAGGTTCCTCCTGTTTCAAGCTTATTCTAAGCTTAGCCATCTCTTCCAACAATGGCAGATAACTTGTCTGAACATAGGTTATGTAGGATTTCCTACTCAAGGCATTAGCCACTACATTTGCCTTGCTTGGGTGGTATTCAATCAACAAGTCATAATCCTTAAGCAATTCTAACCACCTTCTCTATCTCAAATTCAACTCTTTCTGGCTCAATAAATACTTGAGACTTTTATGATCTGTAAAATCCTTGTCTTAACTCCATATAGATAATGTGTCCAAATTTTCATGGAAAAAGTTATTGTTGCTAATTCTAGGTCATGGGTCGGGTAATTCAATTCATAAGGCTTTAGTTGCCGTGAGGCATAAGCTATTACCTTGTCTCCTTGCATCAACACACAACCTAAACCCCTTTCTTGAAGCTTCACTATAAACTGTATAGCCCTCATCTCCTATAGGCAAGGTTAGAATTAGAGCACTTGTCAATATGTGCTTAAGCTCCTTAAAGCTCTTATGACATTCATCACTCTAGATAAACTTCTAATTTTTCCTTAATAACTTGGTCATTGAAGCAGCTATCACGGATAATCCTTCATCACACCTCCTATAATATCCTGCCAAACCCAGAAAGCTTCTCTCTTCTGCCAATATCTTTGGTGCATGCCATTTTACCACAACTTCAATTTTTCTCGGATCGACATATACCCTATCCTTTAAAATTACGTGTCTAAGGAATATCACCTTATGAAGCCAAAATTCACACTTACTTAATTTGGCATAAAGCTCCTTCTCCCTTAGTGTTTACAACACTATCCTTAGATGTTTCTTATGTTCCTCTGCGGTCTTAGAATAAACCAAAATGTCATCTATAAATACTATGAAAAATTGGTCCAGATATTCCTTGAAGACCCTATTCATGAGATCTATATACACAGCTAAAGCATTGGTCAATCCAAATGGCATGACTAGGAACTTATAATGCCCATAACGTGTCCTTAAGGCTGTCTTGTATACATTAGATTCCTTAATTCTTAGCTGATGTGTAACATCCCGTCACCGATGGGAAGGGTAGAATGGTAATTTTTGAGTGGTCCATGGGCGTTTAAAAATGCCTTTCCATGTTTATGCATAATCTAGCATCCGCATACATGTGAATAGTGAATTTTTCACATGTAATGATTGTACATGCATTCATAACATTTCCCGGTAAATTTGTTAATAAATGTAATTGTTATGAAAAATATGATTTTTTGTGCTTGAAAATTGAATTGGAGAGTGTCTTTGTGAGTTTTGGTTTTTTGGAGAATTTTAGAAAATTTTCTGGAAATTTCGGGTTACTTTTTCGGACTAGGAAAAAAATATTGAATTATGGACCAATGAAAGTGTGACAAATGGATTAGTGAAATAGTGGACAAGTGGAAGACATGCTACAAAGTAGACACCTAAGTCGCACTTATGGCAAGGAAAATTGCTGCATTCGGTGATCTTTCTCTTGGTTCATCTATCACCGAAATCACCTGCTCTTTTCTTTGTTCATCTACCACCGAATCCTAGCTTGTTCATAAGTCTTTG
>JAOSBO010220684.1:8526-35497 GCA_027563915.1 Erythroxylum rotundifolium | reverse complement strand
GGCCGTATCACCGACGTTTTCGCAGTGTCGGTATATTCCGTCGGTAACCTTATTACCGACGAAATATTTGGTTATTCTGTCGGTATTTTCCATCGCTAAACTGCAATTTTCTTGTAGTGATTAATTTGCTTATAGATCAATATCAATTCATAAATATTGAACAGCAAATTAATGAAATATGCTTTTCTTTATTATTGACAAAAAATTATGTACACAACTTTATACAAATCACACTAAAGGCGATTGCATTTAGGGTACTACTCTAACAAATCTCTCACTTGACCTAAAGTCAATAACCTTGGTATCTAATACCATAGGCGAGTATATGAAAATCAAATCTATTCTGTGAAAATGGCTTCGTAAATAGATCACCAATATTCTATTCGGTGGGAATTCTCTTGATCTGTACATCACCTCGACCAATGATCTCCCTGATCAGATGATATTTGCAGAGTACGTTCTTTGATCGTTGATAAGACCTTGGTTCCTTCGCCTATTCAATAGCCCCATTGTTGTCACAATACAACTGCATAGGTCCATCACTATTAGGAACCACACCAAGTTGCTTCCTTTGCTACGTCTAAAGTTGCAATGTACTTTGCCTTGGTTGTTGAATCGGCGGTCATCTCTTGTTTGGAACTCTTCAAACTGACCACCCTGCTATTCAGTGGGAATATATAACCTGATTGGGATTTGGAATCATCCTTATTAAATTGAAAAATGGAATTCGTATCCCCGGTCACTTTAAGATTTCCATCTCCATGTATCAAGAAAACATCCTTAGTCCTGCGTAAGTACTTGAGGATGTTCTTGACAGCCACCTAGCGACCCTCACTAGGATCCGATTGGTATCTGCTCGTAACAATTAGAGCATATGATACATTGGGTCTTGTTCATAGCATAGTGTACATAATAGATCCTATTATAGATGCATATGGGCTCATATTCATGTGCGTCCTCTGATCTTTTGTCTTAGGACACATAAATTTTGAGAGTGTTATCCCATAAGTCATAGGAAGATACCCTCTCTTGGACTGCTCCATGCTAAACCTCTTTAGCATCTTATCTATGTACACTGATTGTGAAAGACCAAGCAACCTTTTCTATCTATCTCCATAGATCTTTATGCTGAGGATATAAGTTCCTTCTCTGAGATCTTTCATGGAAAATTATTTGGACAACCAAATCTTCGTAGATTGTAGCATAGAGACATTGTTTCCTAGTAATAATATGTCATCTACATATAGTACAAGGAATACAATTGCACTCTCATTAACCTTCTTATACACACACGGTTCATCCAAATTTTATGAGAAACCAAACTCTTTGATTATGTCATCAAAACAGATATTCCAACTCTTGGATGCTTGTTTCAATCCACAGAAGGATTTCTAAAGCCTACATACCTAACCGCCATCATAGGAGATGAAGCCCTCTAGTTGTGTCATATACACATCCTCGGCTAGATTTTCATTTAGGAAAGTTATCTTCACATCCATTTTCCATATCTCATAATCATAATGACTAGGAGTATCCTAATAAATTTTAGCATACTGGGTTGAAGGTCTTATCATAGTCTATTCCTTATCTTTTATGGAAACCTTTAGCCACAAGCCTTGCTTTATAGGTAATCACATTACCATCCATGTCAGTTTTCTTTTTGAAAACCCATTTACACCCTATGGGTTTTATTCCTTCGGGTATCTCAACCAAAGTACATACTTGATTTTCATACATGGAATCCATTTCTGCTTTCATGGCACTAAGCCATTTCTCAAACTCAGAACTCTTCATAATCTCTTCATAAGTAGTAGACTCATTATCTTCTATGTGCAATACATCATTCTGTTCAAACATAAGAAATCCATATCTCTCGAGAATAGAATGTATCCTACGTGACCTATGAACTTCTTGTGTTGAAGAAGGTTGAACTATTACTTCATTTGTATGAGCTACAATCTTAAGTTCAAGCAGTTGATCCACGTCTACTCGAGCATCTTGAACTTCTTTAAGTTCAATTTTTCTCCCATTGTGTTCTTTTAAAAGAAACTCTTTCTGTAAAAAGACAACATCCTTTGAAACAAGCACTTCTGTTCCTCAACATGTTAAAATTGATATCCCATTGTTTCTTTAGGATATCCTACGAACAAACACTTGTCAAACTTTGCATCAAGCTTATCTGACTATAATCGCTTCACATAAACGAGACAGCCCCGAACTTTCAAATGAGAAAGACAAGGTTTTTTGTTAGTCCACATCTCATATGAAGTAACATCAACTGCCTTTGATGGAACTCTATTTAGTAAATAAACAACTGTCTCGATTGCATACACCCAAAAGGATTTTAGTAAATTTGCAAAGCTGATCATCGACCGTACCATGTTCAACAAGGTTCGGTCTCTCTTTTCAGCCACACCATTGTGTTGTGGTGTGTAAGGTGGAGTCCATTAAGATAAAATCCCATTATCTCTAAGATAATCCAAAAATTCTTGCTCTAAGTATTCCCCACCACAATCGGATCGTAGTGTCTTGATACATTTACCAAGTTGGTTTTCTACTTCATTTTTGAGTTGTTTGAACTTTTCAATTGCATTAGAATTGTATCTCATCAGATACAGATACTCATATCGAAAATAATCATCGATAAAGGTAATAAAGTAAAAAAAAACCACTTCTAGCATGGATGGACATCGAACCACTTAGATCTGAATGTATTAGGTCTAATATTCCAGTTGCTCGTTCTCCCTTTCCCTTAAATGGTACCTTAGTCATCTTGCCTAATAAACATAATTCACATATGTCATATGATTCATAATCAAATGACCCTAAACTACCACTTTTGTGGAGTTTAGCTATGCGTCTCTCATTTATATGGCCAAAGTGACAATGCTATAAGTAAGTTGATTTTAAATTATCTCGTTTATGTCTTTTCGTGTCATTGACATTCATAATTGGATGCGATATATGTAATATGTAAATTCCATTGCGTAATGTACCAGTACCATAAAGCATTCCATTCAAACTAATAAAACAACCATTGCTATTGAAATTCAAATGGAAACTAGCTCTATTTAAACAAGAAACAGATAATATGCTTGTTAAAATAAGTACAAAATAACAATAATCCAGTTTAATTACAAGCCCACTGGGGAGTGTCAAAAAATAAGTGCCTACAACTAATGCAACAACTCTTACTCTATTGTCCATGCGTAGGTCCAGTTCTCCCTTCATGAGCTGTCTACTGTCCCTGAGGCCCTACATATCATTACATATGTGTGAGCCATAACTAGTATCTAATACCCATATGTTATGATCAGAAACAATATACAAACATACCTAAAAGAGCCGGGACATTCGATGCCTTCTTCTTCTTTAAGAACTCCAGATAGATTTTATAGTTTCGCTTTTAGTGGCTATTCTTACCATAATGGAAGTAAGTTCCTGTCGGTGCAGTCTCTTTGGGTTTCTTTTTCGCTGTACTTCCTTTTGGTTTCTTAGACCTTTTCTTCTTTAGGTTCTTTTTTCTTGAACCAGAAGAAGAGGAGTCCACAACTAACACTGGCTTACTACCCTTCTTGATAGCTTTCTTTGCCATCTTAAGTAGATTGATCAACTCAGGGATTGTCGTGGAGATTTGATTCATCCGATAGTTCAACAAAAACTGTGAATAACTATCAGACAATCCAACCAGAATTAAGTCAATACTTAATTCATAGTCTATAACAATACCCAAGGTGGCCAACCTTTCAATATAACCATTCATCTTTAGTGCATACTACATTGCAAATGTCCTTAGAGTCATCTTAGTCGTGAAGAGCAGCCTTAAGGTCTCGAACCTTTCAGATCGAGCTTGCTCATCAAAATGCTCTCTACGATGAAACACTATGGTATTAGCATCTGTAGACTCATGTTGCTTCTGCAGCTCAGGTGACATAGAGGCTAGCATAATGCCGGTAGCCATGTCACTATCTTTGAGATGCTTACGATATACTTTCTGATCCTCATTAAAAGCATCAGCAGCAAGGGGATCAAGAAATGGAATGTCTAGGACATACCCTATCTCCTCAGATCTGATAACAACTCTTAAATTTCTTTGCCAATCAAGAAAATTAGATCCAGTCAATTTATTAGGATCTATAAGTGAGCGCAAATTCACACTGGAAGACGTCTTCAATCAACCTAAATGTGAAGAGAGAAAGAATGTTAAAATATAAATACATGTATGATCATAAAGACTTGCATGACATGTATATAACTCCCACTAGTTTCAAAGAATCCATAGCCCTCACTACAAATCTAAGAAAAATATGACAAAGTGTCCTAATGGGTCGATATCTGACATTACTAAGAATGACCTTGGGTTTACCCAACAAGTCACTTTAGGTCAATCGATAAATATCAGTCATATCAATTGCATCATAGCTGCAACTATCATCTAGTGCTATCAAATCGTGATGTATTCATATACATTGGGTTATCAACTCTTGATGCACATACTCTGATGTATGCTGCCCAATTGCTCCTTCGTCTACGTTGACCTTGAGTTCACTCAACAAATCAATGCTTCTAGTGAAAAATCGACCCATTAATCTGAAACTCTTATTTTTATGGCTTAAGCATATTCGTAAAGAGCAGGCTTAGGTTTACCCATCAACTTAACTCTAAAAGAATTCTAATTCTCCCCATATTAATGTAAGGCATTAGTTTTCATATTATGTGTGAGGGATTTCATATTTTGGTCTCATCTAAGTCATAGGATTATAGCCACAATGACCATATGGTATATTTAGGATGTTTCATCAGTCACATTGAATCTATATCCATAACAATCCATCATCCCACCTAACTAACCCTAGCATGCATTCTTTAATGCAATCATCTCACAAGGTTTTCTTATATAGGTTCTGATGTGTTATGCATCTAAAGATTTGACGTTCGATTCAATTCTTGAACTGAACTGCTTTCCAATGTTATAATCGGCTAATTTCTCAATCCGTGTATTTTCAATTCCAATTCAAAATACCAACATACCAAGTGTAATACCCTCTACTCTGATGTACCAATTGAACACTTTAATTGTATAATGTTTTCTATATCGAGTCATACTCGAAATAGATTAATAAAATATTAATCTCTTAGATTTCCAAACCCGAAGTATCTCTAGGTAATCTCCACTTCATCAAGACTACTTCGGCACTTGTCACATAACTTGTGACGGCCAAAATAATTAAGACAACTGAATATACCATCGAGATGCTAATATGAAATATTTGACATCCAAAAATTTTTGGAAACCTAATTTTGAAGCAAATTAGTTTGGCATGAATACAACATCAAAGTAACAAATTTCTCATCACATAAAAAATGATCCGAGGCATTGAAACTACTAGAAATGGTAGGTGAAAAACAATGAAGACAATATTTCATATGTGTAGGACTCTATTTATACTACTTTCTACTCTTCTCTATTTGTTGTATTTCCTAGAATGACGGACACTATCACTAACAATATTACAATGCTAGCTGTACAGTATTGGAAAGGACATCTAACCATAAAATACATGAGACGTTTGAGAGGAGAGAAATAAAGCATGTGAAAAATAAAACAAAAGGCCTACGCTAATGTTTGTAGAATTGGCCCAGTTTTATAATGTGTTTTTGGGCATTTTACCACCCGCCCATCAAGTCGAAGCTTCGGTTGAGATCAAAAGACTTCTAGCTTGCTGAGAAGACTCAAAAACACGAGTGTGCACAGCAATTTTGTAAAGAGATCCATGAGTTGTTCTTTCATACTCACGTGTTTTAAATCTAGGAACCCTAAGTTTACACAATCTAGAACTAGATGGATGTCGATCTTGAGGCGCTTCGTCCTCTCGTGGAAGACTAGGTTTCTAGAGATGTAGATCAGGACTTTGTTGTTGCAATACAAAGGTATGGATTCTTGATTGTTGAACTGAAAAGCTTGAAGCAATTGTGTTATCCACTTTAATTCGTAAGTAGTTGACATTAAGATTCTATACTCTGATTCAGCTTATGAACGACTTATTATTGTTTATTTCTTTGTTTTCCAGGAGATCAGAGATTGTCAGAGGAAAACACAGAATCCTGCCAAGGATCGTCTAGTAAAGGTACAGCTTCCCCAATCTGAGTCCAAATACGCCACAAGGTGAGGGTTCCCTTCTGCTGGGTAAAAAATTCCTAAATCCTACATTCCTTTGAGGTAGTTTAGCACTTGTTTAGTAGATTCCTAATGTGGCAGTGAAGAGTTGCTCATAAATTGACTAAGTTGTTGTGTTACATACGTAATATTAGGCCTAGTGAAGCCTAAGTATTGTAGTCTCCCACTAATCTCCTGTAAGTTTCTAGTTTCTCCAGTAACTCACCTTCTTCAATTGTTAATTTGTTTCTAGGAACCATGGGTGTAGTTCAAGGTATCTAATTCAACAAGTTTGTCTCCTACAAAATGTCTCTGATGTACTTACTTTGGGTAAGTATCGTTCCTTCTTCTGCCCTTGCTATTTCAATTCCTAGAAAAAATTTTGCATATCCCAGGCCCTTGATAGTGAATTCTGCATCTAATGCTTCTTAACTGTTTCTATCTTCTCTTCATTTGCACCTGTTATCAAAATGTCATCCACATAGACAATTATTTCCATAAAATCATCTCCTATGCCCTTAGTAAATAGACAATGATCTGCCTCTAATTTTGTGAACCCTAAGGAATAAAGCTTCGTAGATAGTTCCTTGTTCCATTGCCTGCTGACTTGTTTTAAGCTATAGATAGACTTAATTAACCTGCATACCTGCCCTTCCTTAGCTTTAGTATAACCTTATGGGGTAGCATATATAGTTCTTGTTCTAAACATCTGTGAAGAAAAGCATCATTGATGTCGCATTGATGAATTGGCCATTGCCTAAAGGCAACAATGGCCAAGAACATTCATATAGTCATAACCTTTCCTACTGGAGAGAAGACCTCTGAGTAGTCAGTACCTTCCTTTTGGCTAAAACCTTAGCCACAAGTCTGGATTTTAGTTTGTCTACTATCCCATCTGCATTTTACTTCACTTTGTAAACCCATTTTGAAGCTATAACTTTCTTCCCCTTAGCTAATTCTGTAAGTTTCGAAGTTCCATTTTTCTCTTAGGCAGACAGCTATACATTCATAGACTCTACCCACCTTTCATCTCTACTTATAGTATCATAAGATAAAGGTTCAAAAATTTTAGAGACATTACCTATGAAGTTGTTGTAGTTACTATTATGTTTGTTATTCAACACCTTTAACCATTCTTCAGTTGTTCCTGTAAGACAACAGACTTGCTACATTATACTACCATGATCAAGGGAGTGAATGGATTTATGTGTTGTAGTTTGTTATTGGACATAATCTTGTAGGTGTTTGGGTGTTTTATGGGTTCTATCATTTTTCCTTTGTGTGGGAGCAGTAGGTAATGTGTTTTGGTTTGATGAGTTGTTAAATAGGAGGTACTCGGATGGCTAGGAACTTTGTTGCTCATATAGTGTTTGTCTTGGACTGTCATCTGTTTGTTCAGTAGGTTGTGTAGTTTCCATGGTTTGTATTTGTGTGGGATATTCTGTACATGCATCAATTAAGCTACTTGTGAACAAAGGGTCTAGGTTTGGTGTTATAGTGGTAACACTTTTCGTTAAAGGAAAGACATCCTCATAAAAAGTAACATCCCTTGATACAAAAACTACTTTTGTGTGTAAATCCATGACGCTATAGCCCTTGTAATCTAGCATGTATCTAAGAAAAATAGACCTTTTTGACCTAGGATCCAACTTTGTTCTGTTTGGTATTTTATCTAAGGCAAAACCAAGGCAACCAAAAACTTTAAGGTGTTCATAATTTGGTTTTGTTTTGTTCAACTTCTCAAGAGGGTCATCCAATATAGGACTTTGGTTGGGATTCTATTTATCAGGTAAATAGCAGTTAAGAGTGCCTCTTCCTAATAACCCTTAGGTAATTCACTTTTAAAAGTAGGGCCCTAGTAATCTGTAGTAAGTGTTTGTTCTTAACTTCCACTATCCCATTTTGTTAAGGTGTGTAAGGATTACTCTTTTGGTGTTGAATTCGCATTTTTGTGAAAAATTTGTTACATTTGTGATTAATGAACTCCCTTCCATTATCAGTCTGTATTTTCAACAGTCTAGTGTCAAACTGTCTCGCAATGGTTTTAATAAACTACACAATGATTTATGGTGTTTGGTGTTTATGTTTTAGTATAAAATTTTAGGTTGCTCTTGTGTAATCATCCACAATGGTGAGAAAGTAATGTGAACCACCCGTAGTGGCAATATAGTAGGGTCCCCATAAGTCTACGTGTATGATCTCAAAAGGCCTTAATGTATGTATTTCATGCTTAGGGAAAGGTTTTTTATGTTGTTTAGCCAATGGACACACTTGACACTCATGTTTGATAGGAACACAAACATTTATTTCATTGATATGCTGCAATTTTTCTTTGGATACATGCCCTAGTCTAGAATGCCACACATCAAAATTCACAAAAACATTAAAAACAACATTCTCAGTCTTCTACAATTCTAAAAAGGGACCTTTTAGGCTATTTGGGGTTAGGACAGTTTCTGGATCTAGCTCATACAACCCATTCACTGCCTTGATAATAGCCATAATATTATTAGTTCGAAGGTCCTGTGAAAATAGCTTCTTAAAGATAAATACCACAGTAATTTCATTTTGAGTAGTGAGTTTGTTAATAGACAGCAGATTCTTGAAGAAATTAGGTATATGTAGGACTTCTTTAAGAGAAAATCTGTCCCCCATATGTGTCTCACCATCATTAGCAACTCTTTGCTTAGTTCCATCAGGTAAAGTAATAGGATCATATGCATTATTAGAAACATATTTAGTGCAAAGACTAAGATTTGTTGTCATGTGTGTAAATGCACCAGAATCAATAAGCCAAGAGTCAGTATTATTAAATGTTGTGTTCACAAAATGTGTAGTATTACCTGCATAATTTTGAAACCCTAAATATTTACCTCCCTAGTAGTTTTGCCTTTGATAGCCTTACTTATTTCTTGTTGAATGAAATTTGCAAGATTGGAGGGTATGTGTCCATTTAGTGAGATTTCTTCATTTTGCTCTTGTATGGTATCTGCTGGACTGTTAGCTAACTATGCCATATTTGCCTTCCTTTTCTCCCTTTGTGCGGTAAGTTCCTTGTACCAGTCGGGGATCCCATGAATTTTGAAGCAGGTCTCCAAAGTATGCCCATTTTTCTTGCACTTTTCACAATATTTATCCTCCTTTTTTGAGATAAAGGCCTGTGCTTGAACTGTTATTACTTCTTCCACCTTTCTTCAAGCTATTTGACTACTTAGCTAGCATTGTAATGTTAGGAGTGCTTTCCATGAAAGAATTCACTACTCTTTGTCTTTTTACAATTTGTAACATAGAAAAAGCCTTATTCACTGTAGGTAATGGCTCTATTAACATAATTTTGTTAACAACATGTTCAAACTCATCATTTAGACCCATCAAAAATTACATAAGTCTATGAGCATTTTCTTTAGCCGTAATAACCCTAGAAGCTTCATAAGTGCACATAGGAATAGGACTTAAACTAGACAAATCATCCCATAACTTGTTAAGCCTAGTATAATAAACAGAAACTGTCAAGGTGCCTTATTTAAGAGAGCTTATTTCCCTTTCTATTTAATACAATAATGGCCCATTAGCTTCACCAAATCTCTATTACAATTCTACCCAAAGATCTCTAGCTGCAGTGAAGGATAGAAAGGCAGCACCTAGTTCTTTGATCATGGCATTGAGAATCCATGACTTTACCATACTATCTACTCTCTTCCATATTGCTAACAAAACCAAAACTTCTGTGGGCATGATTCAGGTTCCATCTATGAAGGATAGCTTGTCTTTAGCACACAAAGCTATGGTCATGGACTTACTCGAGGTGATGTAGTTTTTGTCGTTAAATGGTGTGGTGACTAACACAGCTCCAGGATTTTCTGTGTTAGTGATAGAGTAGGGTTCATATTCATTTGATGTGGGCAAATTTGTGGCACTAAAGCCACTTTTGTTGACTGTGTTTGACATTGTAGACTAGGGTAAAGGAATCAAATTTGTAGCTCTAATACCATATTAGAAATGGTTGGTGAAAAACAATAAAGAAAATTGTATTTTTCTTGCAATATTTTGTATGTAAAGGACTCTATTTATACTACTTTCTACTCTTCTTTATTTGTTGTATCTCTTTGAATCATGGACTCTACCACTAACAATGTTACAATGCTAGCTGTACAGTAGTAAAAAGGACATCTAACCATGTAATACACGAGACATCTGACAGGAGAGAAATAAAGCACGTGAAAAATAAAACAAAAGGCCTAAGCTAATGTCTGTAGAATTGGCCCAGTTTCCTAATGTGTTTTTGGGCATCTTACTAGAAACCAAAAAACACCCAACCACCACTTCAAACAAACCATGTCCAACAGTTTTCTCAAAACTGTCCAGATCTGTCTTTTACTTAAAAAATCATTGAAACAATTTCAATAAATTCTGAGAAAATTACAGAGCTATAATATGTTCCTAAAATGTTCCATGAATTTTTTTAAAATTCATTTTCAAGAAAAACTCAACCAACTTTAGCAACCAAGACAATCCAAAATCTGTGTTCATCAACACAGACATTCAGCATACAAGAAATTCTCAAATAAATATTCAATCACCTTGAAAACATTTTTCCATCTTCATGGACATTTATAAACACCTTAGAAAGAGGGTGGTGGAAGAAAACCCCAAAAACAATTTTTATAGAATTTATTCTCGAATTTGTAAGTATGTCTATTCATGTAATGTGCATGAACACAGCAACTAGAATAATAGGGAATAAATTAGCAAAAACATATCAAATCATATTGATAAATTTTTTTTCTTTCACAGACATATTCAACAATATATCATGAGCAAATCTAGGCAAGAAAATTTCAAAAAAAAATATCTCTATACTGATTTCGAATTCAACACAATCAGAATGCACAACTATCACAACCTGCAGCATCACACATGTTGTGGTTTCTCCTTTATACAGGGCATAAGGGGCTCTGATACCACTGTAGACAAATCCCAGTACATGCATCATATACACATGGTGTGGAAAAACAAAATTTTTGTTCTAGGACTTTCCCAAATTCTAGGATCTATACGCCTATACAAGGAAATATCATTAAACCTAGGTGAAAATTCTCAATTCACATACATGTTCATAACACACATATATATAGAAATTCATGGCATTTACATAAATCAGTCATTCATATAATTACCATGTACCTTGTAAGTAGTCTCCTTTGTTCTTCATCTTCTACTCGTCGGGTTGTCACAAACCATAATGACCAAAACAAACCATCTCCAACGGTATCCATACAGAGATCGGGGAAAACTAACCTAATCAAACTCTTTGATCTGAAAATGACTAGAACAAAGACAAGAGTGCTAGCTCTTTTATTTTTTCTATGGAGAGAAAGATCATGGAAGCAAAAAGGAGAGCAAGAAGATGAGAAAGATGAGAGAGTTGGGTAAGAAATCGTAAAGAAGAAGATTACTAACTCATTCACGATTCATATATTCTTACATGTTTTTTCATTTTGTCTTTTACGATTTTGTCTTTTACAATTAAAGACATTTAAGTGCGTGACTTATTAAAGAAGCCTCCTCCTCTCTTTATATATATATATAATGTTAAGGTGATCTATAGATATATAATGCTGAGGTCGTCCAGTCACACTGGGATCAGTCCTATCGGGTCTCGGGTATAAAAAAACACCGGAGATCTATTTCAGTAATATGGGCATCGTGATCTCATCGGTACATATCCCGATCTCATCAGGATCCATTTGGTTCTCTTGCTTTCTATATAATGGATCTCTATCCAAAACCATTTTACAAATCCTCCGAGTCACTCTTATATGTGTGACCCATTAGATTCCCAGTTATGTTGGACACTTGGATCAACTCTTAATCCAATCAAGTCATGAACGGTGTTAAGCAACACATCATGACCCCCAATTGACCAGAAAGTAAGTAGTTTGACGAACAAACTTGTGCTTGTCACGAGTCGTCTCACGAACCCTCCAACGGACAATTGCTGAGCAATTCATCCTTTCACCATGCTTATGAGTATGGGCAAAGTGTCAACTCTCACTAGACTGACTACGTCAAATCTAGCTCAAGTGATATCAGTTCTTATCCTGGGACTCATTACTCTATATGTCAATGAAGACATTCTTCATGACAAATGTACGCTAACCAGAGATTTCCAAGTAATGACCCAAAAAAGAGGTTGTGGGTATCACCTTCTACTATCACAGCAGTGGTAAATTCTCTATTGGCTACTCAATTACCTTCGAATACCTCAAGCTGTAGCCAGTCACCACCCTATAAGCGACCTCTGCAAGGCAACAAGTAATGAAGTCAAAGCACAGAATTAGTATCTAAGATATCCTTGAGTACTTCAAGTGTAAGGATACTTGCACCATTGCTATGATGAGATTATCACTGACATTAGAATATGACATCCATGTGATGATCTCATGGTAGGTCATCTAATGTACTTACTACCTCTAGTAAGCATCTACATCTCAACTTTAAATATCTCATGTTTACAGTTTCTGAGATCTACTGCTTGATCAAATCAAGGAGTTTGATATGTGCTAGTCTATCTGAATTAACGATGTCTAGTCTTAATAACCCTATGACTAGGGATAATTTAGATATTGACATAATTTTACATGATAGGAATCTCAGTAGTATGATCACATCATAATTTCCTTCATGTTATGTCATATATCTTGGACTTCATTAATTTGCTTATAGATCAATATCAGTTCATAAATAATGTACACCAAATTAATGAAATATGCTTTTCTTTATTATTGAAAATAAAGTCTGTACACAACTTTGTATAAAACGCACTAAAGACGATTGCCTTTAAGGCACTACTCTAACAGGAGCTACCTAGAAATATATCAGAGATAAGGAGTTGTCTAGGATTAGTTGGCTATTATCAGCGATTTTTACAAGATTTTTTATAATAACTAACTTGTTAACTAAACTATTGAAGAAAGGAGTTCAGTTTGAGTAGACCAATTAGTGTCAGATGAGTTTTGAGGAGCATAATTAGAGAATGACTTTTAGCCCAATTTTGGTGCTAACATCGAGTGGTGAAGGTTTTAAGGTATATATTGATGCTTTGAGGGTCGGTTTGGGTTATGTATTGATACAAAATGGAAAAGTAATAAGTTATTTCTCTCGTTAGTTGAGATCATATGAGTTGAATTATCCCACCCATGGTCTGGAGTTAGTAGTGATTATGCATGTTTTTAGGATTTGGAGACATTATTTATATGGGGGACATTTCGAATCCTTACAAATCTCAAAAGCCTTAAGTATATCTTAATTCATAGGGAGTTAAACTTAAGGCAGAGAAGATGAATAGAGCTACTAAAGGATTATGATTGTACTATTGATTACCATCCAGGGAAGGCTAATGTAATGGCGGATACTTTGGGTAGGAAAAGCTTAGGCATAATAGCTAGTTTGAGTGGACACAATATGACTCCATTAGCGGAATTGACGGCACTAGATAAGAAATTGGAGATTGATTGTAAGAGTGGTTTATTGGCAATATTATAGGTCCAGCCAGATTTGGGAAATAGTGTTAGAGAGGCACAAGCTCTTGATTCTTATCTGATGTCAATGAGAGAGAAAGAGTGCAATAGAGTAAGGGGAATAAATTTTTAGTTAGAGCAGACAGGGTATTGGTGATTTGAAGTTGAGTTTATGTGTCGGATGCAATGGATTACAGGAGGAGATTTTGAAGGAAGCTCATAATGCACCATATGTTATACATCCTAGTCCTACAAAAATGTATCGAAACCTGAGACCTTATTACTGGTGACCAATAATGAAGAAAGATATAGTAGAGTTTATGTCAAGGTGTTTCACCTGTTAGTAAGGAAATTAAGACCCTTAGCATTCTGTTATGGAAGTTGGAGAAATTTTCAATAGATTTTAGGGTAGCGTTATCAAGGACCAAGAGTAGACATGATTCAATTTGGTTGATTATGGATAGATTGACTAAATTAGCTCATTTCTTACCTATAGAATGGACAGAATCCTTGGAAAAGCTTGCCAAGTTTTATGTTGATGATATTGTGAGGTTACACAGTGTTTCAATGTCTATTGTATTATATAGAGATCTATGGTTTACTTCTCGATTATGGATAAATTTATAGGTATCTTTGAGGACTAGGTTGACTTTTGAGTACTACATTTCACCCTCAGTCAGATGGACAGTTAGAGCATACGATTCAGACATTGGAGGATATGATGAGAGCTTGTGTGTTGAACTTTAAGGGTGATTGGGATATATATCTACCTTTGATGGAATTTAAGTATAATAATAGTTATCACTCTATCATCAGTATGGCAACATTTGAGGCATTATGTGGCAGGCAGTGTAGAGATTCTATATGTTTAGATATAAAGGGTGATAGATTATTAGAGGGAGCAACGTTAGTTCTAGAGACGATGGAGAAAATAGGGGTGGCAAGGTAATACTTTAAGGCAACTTAGGATCAGCAAAAGAAATATGCCAATCAACATCATTGGGAGATGGAGTATAATGTTAGAGATATGGTATTTCTTCGGGTGTCACTTTAGAGGGAAATTCTGAGGTTTGGTAGGAGAGGGAAGTTGAGTTCAAGATAAATCGAGCCATACGAAATTGTACAACATTTGGGGCCTCATGTTACAAATTAGCATCATCACCAGAGTTATTATAGATTAGTGATATGTTCCACGTGTTGATGTTGAGACGGTATCGATTGGATCCCAGTCATGTTATATTGAAGCTTGAGATCGAAGTTACAAATGACATGACGTATAAGGAAGAGCTAGTAAAGATATTGGACAGAAAAATTAGGAAATTAAAGAGACAAGAGATTCTAATAGTGCGAGTTTTGTGAAGTCATCATCGTTCTCTAAGAGAGGCAACTTGGTAGGTAAAAGACGAAGTTAGAAGTTCGATGTCAATATCCTCATTTGTTTGGATCCTCAAGTATGTAACTTAATTTTGAGGACAAATTTCTTTTAAAGGGGAGAACTATAGGGCCCACAAAATAAACCCAACAACCTAGTCCATAAAACCATTAAATAAAGGAGTATAAAGAGAAGTCATCAGCTAGAAAAAATGAAACACACCAACAAAAATCAGCTTCCTTCTTCATTTTTTCCTCTCCATTTTTTCAGCTGGTAAGTGCGTTAAATCACCCTCTTTCTCCTGCATGTGACACTTCTCTCATATGTTCCCTCATTGTGTTTGTTTTGCAAAAAATTGGGAGGAAATTATGGAGGTTAACAATCCAGAAATGTCTTAATACATAATTAAAATTTCAGCAACTATTTTATGTCTTTTAGTGTGATTTTTAGTCATCCTACACTAGTTTATAGTTGGATTTCATGTGTGTTTGTTTAGGACAATAATTGAAATCATGAAAAGAGATAAAAATGGAGAAAAGGTGGTTGGAAAATCAGAAAAGAAAAGGAGATAGAAGAAGAGGAGAGGGTGAAGAAGATGAAATTTTTGGAAAATTTAAGTTGCATTAAGGGGAAAAATAGGCTATGTAAATAGTTAAAGGTAAATCTGAAATTTACTTCCAAGAAGGGTATTGCTGACATTAATTGAAATACATGAGGTTAAAATGGGAATTTTAACTAGTTAAGGGTATTTTACTAATTATAGTGGTTAGGTTAGGAAGGATATCTTTTATAATTAAGAATAAAGTGGAAAAGGGAATTATGTTGGATTATTAAGTGTAATAGGGTTGGAAATTTTCTTAAATTAGTCTAATAGAATTTTTTAATTTCTAGGTTTGAAGATCCAATAAAGGAGTCAATTGAACTATTAATTAGTTGAGTGTGAAATTAAAGTAAAGATAACCCTAGACTGTATTCTTAGAATAGTGTACCATGTTGTTATTAATAAATTATTTTATAGTGAATGCATTTTGATTTAGTCATTAATTAAATTTAATGATTAATAATTACATACAGGAATTATGTTTATTTTATTTCAAAAATAATTAACAAAGTATAAGGTGTTTCGTGTTTATATTTGGTTATGTATATTGAGATGTATTATTTGTTAATTCAGTGAAAAATACGTTAAATAATAGAGACTAACTGATAATAGGTTGTAAATAAATGCTGTAAGTCGAGAATTTGTGGCTTACTTAGGATAAGGTATATTTGATGGTCATAAATTGATAGGTTGGTTAAATATGTGCGAGCTCTGTGGAGCAGGTACTAGGATATCCCAAGTCTAGAAGATATCATGTGTCGATGGCTAGGTATTGGAGTACTAAGTGAGATTGTGAAATTGAGGTACCCTATGTTGACATTTATATATTTAATTACATTTCCGCTTCGGGAGAAATTATGGTGACTAGTGATAAGCTGACAGACCATTATATGTAAGCCTATTAGGTTAAGAAGGGCCGAGGTAATTTTGTTAATTATGAGATAAAACATAAATGAAAGTTATATATTAATATTAGTGTTAATCATTGCTTTGGTAAAATTTTGAATGTTTGTTAATTATTAAAGGACTAAGTAATGATGTTTATTTTCGCATTATATGAATGCTTTAATTATTTGATTAAGTTTTATATTTATATATTTAGTTATTTGATTTTAAGAGGATGATCAATTACCCTTACTAAATAGGCAACTCACCCCTTGTTACTATTTTTTAGGAAATCAAGAGATTGTTGATAACTCCAGTGCGGGGGATCGACAGAGTAGAATGTAGGTAGCGCCAACAGATTAATTAAATAAAGTTTTTCTATTGTATATATTTTTAAATGTGACAGTTACACGTAGTTATGTTTGTATATAATTCTTTTGTGACTGACAAACATCTTTCTTTTGAAACTGATGATGATTTTAGAATTTAATGAAATATTTTGGGAACTATTTATATAATTGCAGTCTAAGAATCTTTAGGAGTCTCACAATTATTGGTTAACATGTATTCTGGTGGTGTTTCGAGTTAGGTTCAATAGCTTAAAACTTGAACTCTTGTAAGTTTGTTATTTGATTAGTGAATTTATTTATTAGATTAACTTATGATTTTTCCTCTACATTAAAGAGTTTTTGACGTAAATTTGATGTTTTATGTACTTGTTCATCATTTATATTGTTTGGGATGCTTACATGTTATGATTGAGTTGCTTAAAATTAGTTTGATTGTTTTTGTTAATCTTCTTGGTGATATTATTTAGAACCCGGCCTCATAGTGGTTTAATAAAGGAAGGATGAAGATTATGGAAATAAGGTTAACCTACTTAATCGCGGTGGGCATATAAAAGAAGTATTTTAGGTTGTTAAGAATATAAAGATTAAGTTGGACTCTATCTTGCTTGGAAGTATTTTAGGTTGTTAAGAATATAAAGATTAAGTTGGACTCCATCTTGCTTGGAACTTGCATACTTAGTCCATGTTTCCTCAGGAAATTTCTCGATGGTCGTTATCACGCCGATTCAGGGACGTGTGCATATTCGCTTCCTTCATAGTGCAGCAGCAGTAGCGTATCAAGGTAGGGTCCGTAAGGACCATCCTTTATATAGCAGTAAAAATACAAAAATATCCTTGCTTTTCTCTCTTTTAATGAATCGACACCACGTGGGATGTAGCATATACCGCATGTATTGTTTATGTCGGTGAACTTAGAGTCTAACGCTCCGTTTGGTTGTTATATGAAGAGACAGAGTATAACAAAAATTTCGAGACAAAATAGAACAAAAGTTAGAGATAATAAGTTGTTTGGTTGTGATTGATAGAATAAAAATTGTCTTCGTTTAGAGGGCAAAATGTATTTGATTGCAGTGGATAGAACAAAAAAATAGTATCAATGACAAAATACCCCTGCATTATAATATGATCGGAAATATGTAATTAATTGATTATTTTATAATTGCATCAATATTTATTTTAAGTGTATTTGTAATTTTTTAATTACGACGAAATAATTACAATATAATTAATTCAATTATTATTATTATTACTTAATCAATTACATTGTATTTAATTAAAATATTGTTATTAATTAAAATATAACTATTCATTAATTAAAATATTATTATTCATTAATTAAAATATAATTATTAATTAATTAAAATATTGTAATTAATTAATTAATTACAATATAATTAATTAAATTATTATTATTACTTAATTAATTACATTATATTTAATTAAAATATTATTATTAATTAAAATATAACTAATTAAAAAATAACTATTCATTAAATAAAATATTAATTATTTAAAATATTATTATTCATTAATTAAAAAATTGTAATTAATTAGTTAATTAAAATATAACTGTTAATTAATTAAAATATTGTAATTAATTAATTAATTACAATATAATTAATTAAATTATTATTATTCCATAATTAATTACATTATATTTAATTAAAATATTATTATTAATTAAAATATAACTATTCATTAATTAAAATATAAATATTATTATTCATTCAATAAAATATTTTAATTAATTAATTAATTACAATATAATTAATTAAATTATTATTATTATTGAATTACAATACATTATATTTGACTAAAATATTATTATTCATTAATTAAAATATTATAATTGATTAATTAATTACAATATTATTAATTAAAATATTATTATTACTTAATTCATTACATTATATTTAATTAAAATATTATTATTATTTAAATTATAACTAATTAAAATATAACTATTCATCAATTAAAAAATTGTAATTAAATAAATAAATAAATAAAATATAATAATTAAAATAATAGTATTATGTATTTTATTACATTATATTTAATTAAAATATACAAGAGAGATGCGAAAATTTGAGAGTGAATTAGGTTTCAGAGTAAGTATGGAAGGGTATTTTGGACATTTCCTTGTATATTTTGTTTTTGTTCGTGGGACAAGAATTTTTGTACCACAGAATTGGGAGCTACAAAAAATTTGTGTCTTTGTCCTTCGAGGACGGAACGAAAATGGGTGAGGACAACAAGCAAATGGTGTGAAGAACAGGACTGTTATGTCTTTATCCACTGTCCTCACCCACGAGGACACTAACCAAGCACTACGTTAGATTTTGAATTTTACGAATTGTTCTGGCCTTAGATTTTGGGATTAGATTATCCCTCCTTGTGGGACCGACACCTTAGATATTACACGAACGAACCTTGCACTTGTGAATTATCGAGGTTAATTAATTAAAACTTACACATATCACAACCCAATCGTAGGTCCTAGCCAAATGTATAAAATAGAATGTTTGCAACATACCACTCCTATAGAGAATATACCTGACATACCGAAGGATATTCGAGAACATACTCTATGAAAATGGCACGTTAAGATGGTTAAATCAATTCATTTTTACTTCTTCATCCGTCGCACATATCATAAAACATTCCAATAATCATATTGTTCCATTTTTATTCACAAATGTCATTATGAAATTTACATGTACAATATACAATAGTTGAGAGATATAATCCTTAATACAACATAACTAAGACATTTTCAGGTACAATCAATCCCAACATTGATCCATATCCAAATGTAGAAGTTACTTCAACTAAACTAGCTAGATTTCTTCTGAACCTGAAAAACAATGATGCAATTTTGATGAGTTTGCAAACTCAGTGAGTGAACCATCATCGATGTGCTCACTCAAAACAGACATAAATATTACTAGCAATAACCAAATTCACTTGTATATTATGTTGTTCAGAATGAATTCTCATTTAACATGTCTTCCAGTTATGTAGACCAACTCACTATATATATATATATATATATATAAACACATTATGAATGCAAATGTTCCATATAATCATTTCAGAGTAACCTAATCATTCATCTCATTAACATGTATACCAAGCTGCACTATAATGGGTCGATACAATTCAATAACTTTTCACAATTTTTCACATGATACATGTAAAGATAAATATATGCAATGCACATGAGACTCCCCTTTCATTTTTATTTTGTTATCATCGAGTGCCTATTAATTGACCGATATCCCTTATGAATACCGGGCTTATTTCAAGTACTGACCCATATGCCTTGTGGATACTGGACTTATTTCAAGTTCAGACCCATATTTCTTGTGGACACCGGGTTTATTTCAAGCTGGTCACTCTGGTCACAACTCCTTTACCTGATCATGCACATCAATGTCATGAAATGCATCATTTCACATTATGTGCTATCAAACACTTTTATTCGGTATGCACAGTTATTTATCATAATCATCAGATCATAATCCGGCATTCAACATTCTGTTGAGTATCACTTATTCCATACACATTTCCATTCATATTTATCATCCGACCTTGATCTGGCACTCATCAATAATGTCAAATAACAGTTAATCAGTCAGATTCACATACAATGAGCACTTCCAATACAGTCTCGAATAATGCTCTCGTTGGACAATTGATGCCCGAAATTATCACAATCAAACCAGTAACAATTCAATAATCGAAAATAATCAAATAAAATAATTCAATCATAGTAAGGAAGTAGCTAGGTAAACTCACTACACATATAACTCAAACAGAAAACATATATAATTGAGTTGACACATCTAGGTTGACTCACTACATATATAACTCATACAAAAACACACATATAATTGAGTTTACACATCTAGGTTGACTCACAGTATACTTCAGGTGAGCTATTGCCTTGATGATCCGACAATATATGGGCATTGTTGATCAATTTGTGCTTCTATATGATACAATACACATATAATCCACATATTACTAAGTTGATCAATCATATCATTATTCAACCATGCATATGTATATATATTATATTCAATGCATGCTCAATTGACTATTCCGAGTATTTATCCCTAATCATATCACTTAACCATTAATAACATCATTTGTTTATGTCAAGCTTATACTCAAGTTCTTAGATCAAATACTTTGTTAATTTAATATCGTCAATCATATGTCCATCATATACATGCTTTCCAATTCTTTTTCTAAGGTTATAAGATCATAAAGTTTTTGATTCCCATTCACCTTTACTTAATACACATTATTCTCACTTGAATTTCATTAGCATTCATAAGATCACTTTCATTCATTTCATATTTTCATTCTCACAATTTCATCGGATCTATGTCCATTAGGCAGACCTTATGTTCATAGGGTGGACCTATACCTATATATATTGTTGTTTGGAGCAAATTTCAGTCCAAATGGCCAGTGAATGTCTTTTTGGCAGATTTCATGTCTGCTAGGTGGACATTCTCGGGTTTTCCAACCTCCCAGCTCTGCTTATGTCCGTTTGGAGGGACATCCCCCGCTGGGAGGACATTCACAGGGCACTTACAGAAATGTGAAATTTTTACCTTTTAAATAGCAAAATCTGTCCTTAGAGCATTCATGGAAGATGTAGAACTCGGAGTTCTCTTCAAAATTATACTTAAATTACCTTAATCAGACATCCACAAAGCAAGTTATACCTAAAATACTAAAGACTATTCTCAAACAATGACAACACCCAATAGTCAACTTCGAGCCAAATTTAGAAACCCTTAGAGATAGAATTCAAATTTTACTCCTTAAAATTGTAGCTCTATGTCTCTATTTTAATCTAAATTAAAAAATAATCACATTTGGATATCTACAAGTTAAGATATCGCTAAAATACAGATGCCTCTTTAATGGAAACACTCCATCTAACATATTCTAGCATGCTTCATCATCAACCTTCCATGCAATTCATCTCCAGTCAATCATTATCAAAACATATTCTGACCAAAAAATTTCACAGAAGCATTAATAAGACATCAATAATCATTTTTCATGTTTTATACTTTCACTAGTTCGGACTCTAAGGTCTTCAAAAATCAGGAATTAAGACAATGGTCCTATGCAGGGGTCTATCACAGGCAATATTAGGAAAACAAACATAACTCAAGATCTAGTCACTATTTTCTTAAGCCACTTTCACAGAGTTCAAGTTAAGACCTATATATACAACTTTCTTTCTTTGTTTGTGCTCTAAGAATATTTAAAATAGATAGAAATATGAAGATGAAATTGAAACCAAAATTTCAACTTACCTTGATAACATCTCTCCTTCTCCTCTTCTCTTCCCCTTTTTCTCTCCTCTTCTCATTTTCTGTTTTCTCCCTCTTATAACCTTATGGCAGACCCTTCCTTCTCACTTCTCGTCAATTTTCATTCATTTTCTCTAGAAAATTCGAGAAGATCAAACTAATCCATGTGTCACCATTCCATTGGTCCATGTGTCACCATTCTATTGGTATATATTTTATCATTCTATTGGTCCATATGTTACTATTCTATTGGTCCATGTGTCACTTACTTTAGGCTCCACATGTAACTCATTTAAGCCTCCATATGTCACCAATTGTCAGGCTACGTATGTCACCAATTGTAAGGCTACGTATGTCACCAATTGCAAAGCTACATATGTCACTATTCTATTGCTCCACATGTCACAAGTCTAAGGTGTCACTTGTCACAAATGTAAAGGGCCACTTGTCACAATTATACTGAAGCCACTTGTCATTCATTTAACTGAGCCATTTGTCCCTTATTCCTAGTGCCACATGTCACCATTTTGTAGGCCTAGTCAACCTAAATTCTCATGTATAAATTTATCTTGCTCTTTAACTTTTTTTTAGACCAGATGCACATATCACTCATCAATTACTCATTTTTTACAATAAATTCCCAATTCTCTAATTATAATTCATCAAACAAGATTCCTAACATAACTGACACACAATTGCATCATAATCACTTAAAATCTTTCTTATCCTAGGATGTGTCAATGGAGTACATATATTATCTTTACAATGTTTCTAAATCATGATTCATATGTGTATGTACATATATTGCATGCCTATGGAATTCTTTTTATATATTCTCACATGATAATGACTCAATCTAACAATTAATCCTTAAGTGTAGGAACGGGCTATTAGAATTCCTCCCCCCTTAAGAAATTTCATCCTCGAAATTCTTATTTGACTGATCAAACATATGAGGATAATGCTATCTCATGTGTTCCTTAGTCTCTTAAATCACTTCTTCCCTGGAATGATTTCTCCAATAACTTTTACTAGAGGAATTACTTGATTTTTATTGGTTCCTTCATATAACTCAAATTGCTCGCAATCTCAATTTTTTGAGCTAGTAACATATGCCTCAATATATTATCCATATAACGAAAATGCTCATTTATAAGCCAAATATTGATATTCAATACTCATTCATACAAATTGTCAACACAATTGCACATTAATACAATTCATCACTACAACCAATACAATTGCTCATCAATACCAATTATTTATGAGAAATGTTGTCATATTGTATTTCTTATTTATGACTATTAAGTTTCCTTTATGTGTTAAGCCTGCTCATTTTTTGTAGTTGTGAATAACGAGTGTTGTTCTGTGTAACTTTTTTTTAATCAATCCTAAGCTACCTTAATCCCACTGCAAATCACTTTCACCTTACTAACTGTATCTTGAATCAATTATGGGTCATCAATATTCCTCAGGCCCTCTTCATCCTAATACAAGGGTGTTCGAGATCTTCTACCACTTAATTTCATAATCATATTCTCTTGTTCTATATTATTGCCAACATTTTCAGAAGTTCTACTATAGATACAGTAACTACACATTCTGGACTTATTTTCTTCTTCAAAATTAAACCACAAGCTATATTTTACAAGTCTCAAACTAAATTTTGCAAGTCTCTACCAATTTTTGTTATTGAGTAGTCAATTGTAAGAAAGTTAATCTGTAGATTGCAGATCTACAGTAAATGATTTTAGTATGTAATTTCCATACAATTGCATTCAATTTCTCATACCTTGATTTTTATAACACAAGTTACCTCAATTTCATCTATCGATCATTAAATATTTCATAATGTCCAGTATGGCAAGTATTTCAATTATGGTCTCTGACCATCTATAGCAGGTAGATATAATTGATCACCATATGTAAAGGTATCATTGTACCACATGTAAAGATATCATTGTATAATAACAACTTAACACTCTATCTTTGTAGGATAATAACATTCAATTCATGCACTTAAAGATCTCAGTGTTACAAAGGGCACATCCATTCATACAAAACAATCAATAGAGACAATAGCACCAAACACGACAATATATTAATGTTCATAACTCATATTTCTAGTTCGACAAAATCAAAGATCGTGTTTGTCTTGTTCCAGTAATACATTTCGCATGACATATAATGCGAATATTTTTTAGCATTTCTCAGTCTTGGATTTCGAATTAACCAACAACTTAACCCATAAAAATCAACAACTATTAATATATCTGATCCTCTATACAAGGTTTCCAAATCCTTCAAGCAATAGTAATAACATCATCTCAAATTCAGGGACTCGGTAACATAATTCGGATACTTTACAATAAACAAATATATACATACAATGTCTAGATTATATTCAGCTTCTTGTCCTTGAGTATTATAGTTATCCGACTTTAATATTCACTTTTGATCCATTCAATATTCATCAATTCCAAAAAATAGAACATTTGATCTACATGATATAATTCGGTGAAAGTCTTCATAAAAGAAGATTTCTCCCTAAAGTTACTTGTATTATTCATGTAATCTTTCTTAGTCAATTATATTCATCATTGCTTTTCATCCATTCGAAATATTTCAACAAAAACAATTTCTCTCACATCCTATATAATCAGAATATTCTATATAATAAAGCTCGGTGATGTAGTAAGCATGCACATTTACTTTTATTCCTTGGTATGTACCATTAAGACCATTACATCTTATCTAAAGAAGCTACCAATTAATATCTCAAGCTGATGATACCTTGATCTCAATTGATTCTAGATAACAATTGGGTATCCTATGACTATATAAAAGTTACCTATCCTTAGTGGTTACCTTTTCAATATATCCACATAAATTCACGCATCCACTGTGTTATTCTGATTCATCTCAATATTTTCTTTTGGGCTCGAAAGAATTCAATATGTCATAGATCACTCCTTGTATAATATCCAAGCATGTAATATGTATGTGCTTAATAACATCATTCGTCAAGGTAACTACATTATCAGATGTGCACTCATAATAACTGGTCAGCTTAACCTTGAGGACTTCTATATATATCGCTATTATTTATTTCATCTCCTAGTTATCATTTATTTCTTCTTACATAAGTAAGTTCTAAATCAATTCAAAAATATAAGATACGTAACCATCATAAAATTTTGATATCAGATCCAACGATATAACCTTATACGAAATCATAAGCTCTTAACACGATAGTTAAACAATCATTTTAGTTCCAAATTCAACCTCTCAAGTAATAGAAAATTTGTTTTCTTTCAAATATGTTTGTAAGCTTTAAATCTTATCATTTCCACCTGCATCTCTAGTTTTCTTAGTCAAATCTATGAAAATGTATTCACATTTACATCAATTAAAATGTGTACAGCTACAGCTTAAGATTGACGTTATATTCAATAATATAACCACAATTATGAATTCATTGAATCTAGGTCTAACATCCTAAACCATGTAAGATCTCCCATACGTATGTAATGAATATTAAATCACATGATCAATACCACACTTATACTGCCCCGTTTTGTTTTCCAACCCATTTTCAATATTTACTAAATCTCCTATATCATAGTATTGACAACCTTTCATTTTCTCTCACTCTAATGAGTCATCATTCTTTTCATTGCTTTTAACAATTTAAACTCTTAACGAATGTTCATGAGTGTGACTTCTTTAAACGCAACTAAGACTCGGGATTAATTGCCACTACATGCTATGACATGTTCAAGTTGCATGTACCTTGAAATATATCAGGATAAATGCCCATGTAAGATGCTAAACCTAGGCTTTGATACCAAAATGTAACATACCACTCCCATAGAGCATATATTCGACATACCGAAGGATATTCGGGAACATACTCTATAAAAATGGTACGTTAAGATGGTTAAATCAATTCATTTTTACTTCTTAATCTATGAACATAACCTAAAACATTCCAATAATGATATTGTTCCATTTTTATTTACAAACATATACAATCTCAAATGTCATTACATTTGTAAAATTTACATATACAATATACAACAGTTGAGAGATATAATCTTTGATACAGCATAACTAAACATTTATAGGTACAACTAATCCCGACATTGACCCATGTCCAAATGTAGAAGTTACTTCAACTAGACTAGCTATATTTCTTCTAAACTTGAAAAAAAATGATGCAACTTTGATGAGTTTGCAAACTCATTGAGTGAACCATCATCGATGTGCTCACTCAAAACAGACATAAATATTACAAACAATAACCAAATTCACTTGTATATTATTTTGTTCAGAATCAATTCTCATTTAACACATCTTCCAATTATGTATACCTAATTATTCATCTCATCAATATGTATACCAAGTTGCACTATGATAGCTGTGTTTTACATGATGTTTTAGAGTTTAATTTGTTATGCATTTAGTGCTAAAGTGAGTGTTGAGCATACATTTAGAACTTAATTAGGTTATTTTATGTAATTAAGTATGTTTATGGGTTAATTGAAATTCTTGAGCTTAAATTGTATATTTTTTTAGGTACCTTGATGTGTGTGCTAGTGTTGTAAGGCAAACAAGAAAGAACGGTGAATATTTAAAGAGTTTTAGGCTTATAGACATAGGCCACGATTGTGCATATAGGCCACGATCGTGACAAAGAAGGAGGAAAAAGAAGCAGCCAGACCACGATCGTGCACTTTGAGCCACT
>JAOSBO010220616.1:0-15132 GCA_027563915.1 Erythroxylum rotundifolium | reverse complement strand
CTTCAACCAGGTATCATATCCTTAAATCATTATCTTTGACTCTTTCAAAGACTTTGTGTTTCATATCTAATATGAAACCTTTCTAATTGATTCAATTGGAACTATTGAAGGTAAGTCATTGTACTAGACATCATTATAGAAGGAATACTATTGCATTATATAATATCTTATATTGTATTTTTCTCTTTATATAAAACCATACTCTATGAAATTTTATGGTGAAGGTATACACTAGAGAATTTCATTCCCTATAGATAATCGAAAATTTAAAACTCAACAAATTGATCCCATTGAAATTATTTAGCATTCTCAACGCTTTATTTCCTCTTATATTTAAACGATTTAAACTTTTCAAAATTTTAAATCAAAATTTCATTTAATATATATGATTATTTCACATAAAGTCATTAGTAATGTAATAAAATATAAGTATTATACTTTTATGAATTGTTATTTCATCCAATACATCACATGTATAAATTAAACAATTTAATATTATCTTCATCGTTTCACCAAAGATTGACTAGGTTATTCTTCAACTTGACAAGTTTCATAAGTTTTATACAATTTGTAATCAAAATGATACATATATTCTTGTATGTAACTTTATGATTCTCATCATATTGATTTAATCAAAATAGTATAAAAAGATAGTCTCAATTATCTGGCTTTGTATTCTTGTCATTTATATTAAGCATAAGTCTTCACATACAAACTATTTGTATAAAATTAGATCAACTACTTTTACTCAACAATCTATTTCTTATCATGGATTAAACCTTATAATAACGTTGAATCTAAATTCAGTATCATATACTCATAAGGTGTATCAGACATTAGTGACAAACTCATTTATTTACATATATTTTTATATCATTTGGATGGATTTTTGTCACTATAATTAGTCCTTATGAAATTATTCGATTATTATTTGAATTATTGTGCCATACATTTGATTTGTGGTTATAGAGGCAAAATTTGTCATATTTTGGTTTAATTGTGATTAATTAATTTTTGGACAAAATAGAAGACAAAAATGATAGTGTTGCAGCTGGGCAAATCGGCAATGCAAGAGGCTATTGAAAGAGAAGCAAAATGCAAGCATCACTGAAGAAAACGACGACCAAGCTGGATGATGTTAAAATGAAGAAGAAAAACGCACATGAGCTAGAGCAAAATGTACTTGACGCAAGAAGGAAACGACGCAGCAGCTGGAGAACAAGCAAAACGCAGGCGTTAGAGAGCCAGCAAAAACGATGACGTGAAGAAACCACACCACATGCAGGCAATGACGCAGCAGCTGGAGAACAAGCAACATGCAGGCGTTGGAGAGCCAGCAAAAACGATGACGTGAAGAAACCACACCACATGCAGAAAATGACGCAGCAGCTGGAGAACAAGGGACAAAACGCGCAAGCTAGAAAGACAAAACACAAACGCAGAGTTCAAAAGGAGAGACGCAGAAGCTCATGGACATTTGACAAAAACGATAGCATGCGGAAGATAAATGAAGGAGGCTTGTGGGTCTGGAAAAACAAAGCAAGTAAACGACAGCGTAGTCGTGAGTAGCGAGGGTTTTGGAGTGCAGCTACAATAGGAGTGAAAAACTTAAACTGTTACATTATCAAATAGTGAAGAGAGCGACAGGAGGGCGGAAGTGGCTGTGTGGGCTGGCTGGAGAGGCATGAAGGGCTGGAGGCGTGGCTGTGTTGGTTGTGTCGTGTGTGTAGAAGTGGTTCTGCGTGGTTAGCGCAAGGTGAAGGTCTGCGTGCACAGTGGCTGTGTGTGCTGCGTTGGAGGTGTGTTGATTGTCTCTTGGTGGAGCTGAACAAAACATGAAGAGAGGAGGCGTGCGTGCTATCTAGTCTTCATTTTCGGCCCTCAACACCCAAAATTCCAAACCCTCATCTTCCACATTCCATGGTTGACCACCGTTGAAGCTTAACATTGGCAGCATCTTCAATGAATTTTCGTGGCTATTTCATCATAATCCTTTGATTCAAGGGCAATGGCGGGAGCTTGGAATTTAATAGGGGAGTTTAAGTTGCATTATCTTTTTATCATTTAATTATTTAGTGATTCCTAAGTCTTAGGATAGCTATTTAATTATTTGCAGTTATGTATGAATTAAGTCGTTGAATTGGAAAACTTTGTGGCTGAATTATTGTTTAGCAATTAATATTGTGCTGATTTTGGGTTTAATTTTATTACTTTGTTTTAGGTCAAGACTTGGTATTGAAATTTTACTGAATATTTGGTGATTATTCATGGTGGCCTGAATGATTGAATTATTATATCAGTTGCTTGTGTTAATTCCGTTTTCTGAATTATTGAGTGAAATTTGAGCTTTAGTTTTAGTATCCTTCGTTCTATTTTACTACTCTGGTGGCAATTAGTAGATTAGAATTTTGGAAAATATTTTTGTAATAGTTCGAGGTGGTTCGGTTGTTAGATTAAAAGCTCGATTTTAATTCTTAGTTCATTTGTTTTAACTCTCGTATCTATTTGAGTGATAATTGCTTGCGTTATTGAACTGAAAGATTGCGTTATCATTGCTAGTTAATTGCGTCTTTCTTCTTAATTTAATCAACTCATTACCATTTCATATTACTCATTTTAATTTTAAAATACCAAAAACAAGTCCTCAGTTTTTATCTCAATTTGTTGCAAACTTTAGCGGTAATTGTTCAAATCAAACCTCATTCTATAGTTTAGGTTGCATTGCATTTAGTTACTTAGGAAATTAATTTCATCTTTTGGTTCCTCAAAGAGAACGACCTGAAGTTGTGGAAGTCAACCCAAAATGTCATTACATTTTGTCATCTATATGATTTTGACATATCTATAAAACTTTGTCACCATATCCTTAATATGGATTATAACAAAATTATATAATGAGCATATAACTTTTTTTTCTAACTTTAAGAAGTCTTCTCAAAACATAATCCGATGTCCAAGAAATTCGGTTCACTAACATAATATCAATTATGCTAAACAAGGTAAATTCCGCCAAAAAATATTTAAATGTGAGAAAAACAAATAATTAATTATATGTCATGACAACCAAATGAGATTAGGACATTAATCATGTATTTAGTTACTCTCATTATTTTATTTAAAATAATAGCCTTCACTATCATTTGGAAAGATTACTCTAATCTTTCTAGTGAGTTAGGATTCCATTCAAATATATTTGATCTTGAGTTTGCCCAATAAACTAACTAGACTTAAATTAGGTAAATATCAACTTTATTAATCTTGTCGTATAACTCCTAGATATATTAGGTGACAACTCTTGCCAAAACGTATCTTATATGTTATTTCTAACCTTATCTCTAAATTCATGTGATAATGAGTTTGGTCATCCAAATCACATTACAGAGAACACATTGTCATAAGACTAAAAATATTCAGGTCAAAGCGGTATTGAGTTTACTCAACAAGCTTAATAATAAACAGAACTCTAATTTATTCTTCTAACAATGAAAGGCAACAATCACATTCTCAACGTTTAATTAATATTTTAATGAGATATTTAATTTTATTTGTCTCATCAAATAGAAAAATTGCATGAAAAATATCACTCATATAAAACATACAATTTAACATGCATTTAATGTATATATCAAACATATAAATAAAGTATGCAACTTATATACTCATAATCAAATTATATGCACAAAATATCAAGCTTCGTTTGATTTTAGTTATTGATCTTCATATTCTCAAATAATATTTTCAACTTTTTGGAAAAATTAAATTAGATTAAATTCATTGATATTTAAATGAATTAAATTCCTATTCCAAATAGAAATTTAATTTGATTTGAAAACAATTTTCAAATTCAATTGGAAACTATTTCTAATTATCTTGACTCCTTCAACAAAATTTAATTAAAAACAATTTTCAATAAATCAATCTTCCTACTCATTGTAATTTAGAAAAATACTCCTTTTTCAAAATCATATAAGTAACATATTCTATTCCAATTAGAAAATTATTTCTAACCTTATTAGATATTATTTTTTCATAATCAGAAAAATATTTTTATTATTAAAAGGAAACTACTTTAAAAATGAAATAGAACACTTTTAAATTTAATTAAGAAAGTCCTTTATATTATTTATTTAGAGATTGATTTCTTAAATAATTAGAAAATCTTTCTTTAATAAGTTAGAAAACTCATTTTTCTTAATGAATAAATGAAACCACTTTTCAAATTTTAACCAAGAAAATTACTTTTGTAATAAATCAAAAACTTACTATTCATAAATAAAGAAACAATTTCTAAATAAATTGAATAATAATTATCAAAACAAATAAAGCTATAAATTTAATTTATCTCAATCATGTTGTAATAAATAAATTTAATTAAGAAACACCTTTCTTAATTACTTAAGGAAATAATTTTCCAAATTTTAAATAGTCTAGTTAATTAATTTCAATATAATTGAAACCAAATTAGGAATCAATATAACTAATAATCCTAATTATATTAAGAAAAATAACTACTTTAATTTTTGAAATTAAGATCTCATCTTAATTAATATAATCCCATTATATTGATTATCTAACATAATCTAATTATGAAAGATAACTCTTTTAAATATTTGTTTTTCCCCTAAATTAATTTAATAATTAAATTCCCTGAAAATGAAACTAAATTAAAAAATAGTCCTAATAAAAAAACCTTTGAAAACAATTAGAAAATAGTTTTCCAAATTTATTAGGGATTTATATTGATTTTTATCTGAATTAAACTAATTTAATTAAAATTAAAGGTTAAAGCATATAAAGACAAATTATTAAAGGAGAGTAGCACTGTGCGGACGCGTTAGTCCCATATGGTCACGTGAATTACATATGCCCTATTGTTTTTTTCAGAACTAGATTTTCTGGAAATTTCACGTTGTAGCTACTGGTTTTTGCTCCTGCTGTGCCTCCACTGGAAGCTCCTCCTCACAGACTGTTGCCAGTTTTCCACCGTCAGCACATTTCAGCTTCACCAGCGTCGTGGCAGTCTTCTCTAGCGGGCTGCCTCTTGTGGGCAAGTTAACACAGTAATACATAGCACAAACCATACGTACTTAGGATCAGTCATGAAAGGAATAAAAATAAAAAAATGCGGATTAATTGATTTCAGTTTCATCCCGTATTCTGAAACTGATTTTGGATGCCAAACGAGCTCCAATCTCCCGGAATTTTTATAGAAAATGTTCACCGACACGTGGTCTAGGTCTTTCTGCAGTTTTCTCAAAATTTGAGTTCTCTTAACAGATCAAAGATTTTGAATGCTCGTGAATGATATGAGCAACTACAGAAGACCTTAACCTATATATATAGCTTCCATATCAGGTTTCCCTATTACAAGGCCAATATGGACCATGTTCACATTAAAAGGGACTCATTTTCTACCCAGACTTTGATCCATTAATCTAGGTCATTTATTGAGCCACTTTATTACCCTTATCTAAATCAAATTACGTAACCTAATTGGTAATTTATTGAAAAACCAAAATCACAATTAATAACTGTCTATTTTAAGGGAAAATTACAAAATTGCCTCTAACCTTACAATCTCCCCCTTGGACAATTATTAATTGCAGTTTCAATTACGTTTAATACAGTTTAAAAACCTGGTTAAGTTACGTTAATGTAATGTTACCAATAAAAAATGTTTGATCTAAGGTAATGAAAGTCATACATTCTGTCTTGTAAGGCTTCCAATACCGAAAAACATTAGACACCTATATCATGTGTGACACAGGTCCAATATAATCACAAATACCTAATACCTCACTAACTTGAATGGGAAAATGGAGTGTGGCAGACTACAATGATATCTTTGTGATCTAATATGTATCATCTTCGTTTATAGGTCTCGATTTTTCTAACTTTATGCTAAACTGCATTGCTAAACTTTAACTGAGAATTTTTGTTTTCTCTCACCGAATGCTAAACAATATTAGATAAAACTTGTTTTCTCTCACCAACTAAACAGCATTAGAGAAAACCTTTATGGGATTAAAACTTATATCCCCTTATATCATATGAAACTTTAAGGATATCCATATAAAATTTGTGTTTATTGACATAGGCTCAACGTCAATCTTAATAAATGCCCAATGATCTTTAAAATGCTTAAGATCAATACAAATCTTAAGACTTCTACATTTATTATGACTATATACAAAACAATAATTACTAAGGATAGAAACATGATCATCTTTATTAATAAATAATCATAATGTCATAATACAACAAAATATACAAATATTTAATGAGCAAAATATAGTGATCCCTAACTAATGCTGCCTAAGGACTTCAACACGCCCATACTGGATACATGTCTAGCAAACACTAATGGGCGAAGTCCTTTAGTCAGCAGATTAGCTAATATGTCATCAGTCCTAATGTGCTCCACTTCAACGTCACCCTTCTGGATCAACTCTTTTATGGTCAAATACTTGACTTCCAAATGTTTAGACCCCGTGATACTCTTGTTGTTGTTACTAAACAATGCTGCAACAAGATTATCAAAATACAACCATACGGGTCTAGCAAAATGCTCCACCACAAACAACTCAGAAATCAAATTCCTGAGCCAAACCACCTGTGTAGCAGCTCCATAATGTGCAACAAACTCTGCATGTATAGTCGAGGAAGCAACCAGTGTCTGCTTGACACTTTTCTATGATACCGCACCATCTGCCAACATGAAAACGTATCCTGAAATCGACTTGCGATCATCTGGATACATAGCAAAATCTGAGTCCGTATACCTCGTGAGGTTCAAATTGTTGACTTTCCTGTATGTCAATGTATAATCCTTGGTACCTTTTAAGTATCTCAACACCCATTCAACTACACTCCAATGGCCTACACCTGGGTTAGCCAGATATCGACCTAATAATCGAACAACAATTGCAATGTTCGGTCTAATGCACACCTGGGCATACATCAGGCTACCAACAACACTAGAGTATGGGACATTCCTCGTAGGCTTTCTCTCAACCTCATTCTTTGGACACTGTACCAAAGATAATCTCTCCATGAGAGATAGGTTCTACAACGGGTCTACATTCAGCCATATTAAACCTTTGTAGCACTCACTAAATGTAAGTGCTTTGTGAGAGGCTCAACGAGTGTTGAGAACTGTCCCGGTGAATCTGTATACTGAGGACAAAAGATGCTTCACCCTAATACTTCATATCCAAATGTTTGGCCAAAACTTGCTTAACTTTATGCAACATGGTCAAATCATTTGATGTGAGCAACATATCATCGATATACAGTAGTATGAAGATGACCTTGCTTCCTCTGACCTTACAGTATAAGCATCTTTCGACTTTATTCTCCATAGAGTCAAATGAGGTCAAAACTTCATCAAACTTTAAGTACCACTGTATAGAAGCTTGCTCTAAACTATATATTGATTTATTCAACTTGCATATCTTTTCAGTTGCATCTTGAGCCTGAAATCCTTCAGGCTGCTCTATATAGACCTCCTCATAAAGGTCACCATTTAAGAAAGCAGTCTTCACATCCATCTTATTTAGCTCCATATCATAATGAGCTACTAATGCTATGATCACTCTAAATGCATCCTTCGAGGACACAGGAGAGAAGTGACATTGAAGTCAACTCCTTCTCTCTGAGTGAACCCCCTAGCAACTAGACGTGCCTTAAACTGCTCAACTTGACCATGTGTGTCCTTTTTGGTCTTAAATAGCCACTTGTAACTAACAGGTCTACAATGTTGAGGTAAATCAATGAGCTCCCATACCTTATTATACCTTATAGATTGCATCTCGTCATTCATTGCTTCCCACCACTTATCCTCATACCATAAACGACCTCTGAAAAAATAGCTGGATCCACAAAATGTCCAATATTATAGTCTTGCCCACCAAGATAGACTATGTAATCTGATGAGATAGCGAGTCGCCTCTCTCTGATGGATCTGCGTAACTGCATAGGCTCTTATACCTCAAAAACTTCCTCCTCAATAGAGTAGGTTCTTGTGCCTACTTAAGCACAGTACAAGGGCCCTCATCCACCAAAGCTGACTATATGACAGGTTAATATAAAACGATCGTAGTATCTATCCTGCTAACTTCTCGAGGATGTAAGGATCCTCCCTCATCATAGACATTGTATTCTAGGAACTTTGTCATCTGTGATTCCACAATTCTGGCCCCTCCCTCTCTACAATAAAATCTGTAGAACTTACAGTAGTCGGGATAACCCACTAAATAACAACGAGTTGAACAAGGTTGCAACTTACTCTTATTAGGATTATACAACCTCATCTCAACAGGATAGACCTACACACGAATGTGTGCAAGGCTTGGCTTTTAGCCCTTCCAGAGCTCAAAAGATGTCTTTAACACTGACCTGCTCGAGACTCTATTCAAGATATATAATGTTGTCTTAATGGCATCACCCCATAGGTACTCAGGTAGGTTAGTCCTACTTTGCATTGACCTCATCACGTCTTTTAGGGTGCGATTATGCCTTTCGGCCACACCATTTTTCTCAGGACTACCTGGCATAGTGAACTAAGCCACTATTCCAACTGATTCGAAATACTTGTCCTACTACCCTATGTATGCATAGTATTCCCCTCCTCTTTCAAATGTAATAATCTTTATTGATCTTCCTAATTGGTTCTCAGCCTCAGTCTTGAAGATCTTGAATTTATCAAAAACTTTAGACTTCTCTTTAAGCATTAACACATAACCATATCGGGAATAATCAACTATAAATGTCAGGAAGTATCTCGTATTGCACAACGTAGCCATATAAGGACCACTAACATCCGTATGTATGAGCTCCAATAAGCCTGAAGCACAAGTTAAACCCTTCTTCTTTATCTTGGTTAACTTTCCCCTACAATAATCGACACATGTCTCCAGATCACTGAAGTCTAAAGTTGGGAGAATGTTATCTTTTATCAGTCTCTCAACCGTTTTCTTGGAAATGTGGCCAAGACGTTTATGCCACAACATGTACAATGTGTCCATTATGGAGGTCCTCTTTCGAGTAATAGGTTTGGCAACAAAAGAAGAGGAATACATTTCATTAGTAGTATGACACATACTATATAGTCCGTAAGATAGAAAGGCAGTATCGATATGTCTTGTATTGATAGAAATATTTACAACCGCATTATCAAATATAAAACGATAACCTTCCTTATCCACAACTGATACAGATTTCGTCTAAAAGACGGTATATAAAATGTGTCTCATAGATACAAAACAAACCTTATATCGAGGTTTAATTCTACATCTTCTATATACAAAACGTCAAACTCCTCATTGTTGCCGACCATTAGCTTCTGCTCCCCTCTAGTCGGCCTTCTTCTGGATATGAACCCCCACATCGTAGAAGCAACATGGTTAGAAGCTCCACTATCTAACCACCAAGAACTTGATGCGGTTATAGCCACATTGGATTCATGTATCATAAAGGCTTAGGAGTTACCTGATAGCTCTTGTTTGACCTTCCAAAGCTTATACTTCGGGCAGTCAGAATTCCTGTGCCCCTTTTTCTTACAGAAGAAGCATCTCATACTCTTAGGGTCATATGGGCCCTTCGCAATGCTCGCCTACCAACTCTATTTGAGGAGAGGGTTTGGGTATCTTACTCTTACCTTTGCCCTTAAGTTGCTAGGGTTTAGCCTTCCCCTTGTTTTTCACGACTACAAACATAGCTGAATGAGGAGAGCTCTTGATCTTCTCCTTTGTTGCAGCACGTTGGGAAATCAAGGCATTGATGTCTCAGGTCTCATCCTGTGAGATGTAGGACGTGGCCAACATCTCAAACTCCGACAGAAGAGTATTTAGTGCCTGATGCACTATCAAGTCGTCAGTGATCAGCATATCAAATGCCTTTAGCTTGCTTTGAAGGTACACCATCCGAATAATGTACTCCCACACACCTCCCTCTCCAGTGTACCTCATAAAAAAAAGCTCCTTAATCAGGGCGCTCTTCTCAGCATTAAAAGAGACCATGTACCTCTAGGTGATGTTGTCCATGAACTCTCGTGCTACAGTCATGTTCGCTAGCTCGCCAGCCCGCTCAACAGGTGATCCGGTATCGACCTCCTGATGGTCAAAAAGCACAACCTATTTGACCTATCTCAGGTCACCATAGCTACTCTATCAGCTTTTAAGCTGACATTTGTAAGTGGGGGAGGTCGCTCGACGTGCATGGCCGTGCTGATGTCTGCAATCTCCAATGCGAAATCCACGTCCTTCTTCCATTTCTTAAAGTTGAAATCATTTAAAGTTGCAATGATGACAACATTGTTGTTGATCGAAAAGGTTGACTAAAAAATAGAAAAGACAATGTCAAAATTAGTATAAATGTAGGATAACAATGATACTTTAAAGCATTAAAATAATATCTCTCCAAAGAATCTGATTACACATATTATGAAACACCTGTGGGCTGAATACACAATATATGCAATTAGACCTTCACATAAAAGCGATCAAAGTATAAACCATCAACTCTCATGACACTACCACCTGTTGGTGGATAGATCATTTAAGTAATGGTCTTCCTCTATCAAATGCTTTTATGTACATCTCAAAATCTCATATAAGGTCAACACCTGTGGCAAAATAACCGAATATGAGACTAGAGACATCCCCAAACATGTAAATGGTATAGTCCAGATTTTGACTTGAAAGGCCACTGTGGTGACTACGATCTTATCAGTATCCAAAAAGTACCACAGACATAAAGAATACCACTTTATGTCATCCTCACATCCTATATGGGCATAATATATGTGAAAATTAATTATAAATGCAAAAAGCAAATGCACAATCAAATAATCACATACAAAAACTGAAAACATTATCTTTAAACTTTATTTGAGATTTTTATTTAAAAAATTCTCAATAAGAGTGTCCATCGTACTTCTCTTAATACCAAACCCACCATACAAGACATAAAACTTTCAGTGTCTCATTTATGTGCAATACGGAGAACGAAAATGTATTTAAAACTAGATTTAAAAAAGCTTGAAAACTTTTTTGGAAACCAATTACTAATGTAAAAAATCCAAAAATTTAGAAAATCACTTTTAAAAAATTCCCGGACTCTAAAACTAACCTAAAAATACCCAGGATAGCTTTATGGGAATTTCTAAAAAAATTTTTTGGTGTCATTGTTCACGTCCGTACAGCTGACGTGGAAGTAGCTGTGTGTGCTACGTTTGGTGTGTGTGTGGGCGCCATGCGTGGCCCATGCACATACGCGTTGCTCCTGTGTGGTGCATGCACTGCAAGCGCCACCACATTTCCCTCATCAGTCTATGACAAGTGGACGGACCAGGTGCACGCACCTGCATTCCTAAGCCGATTGGAGAGGAAGCCGCGTCCCGCGCATGTGACGTACTCCCGACACTCATCACCCTCCCTCTAGATAGATGTGGAGGTGTACGATTGTGCATGCACCACACGTACCGCCCTCTCCCCGCTACTGTAGCGTCATCAAGCACGTGCCTGACGTTTGGGCACACCTTCGAGGCTAGAGGCGATTTTTGGTGTCCCAATTTTTACTCCGTTTGGCTCGTTTTTGACCCATTTTTTAAAGCTAACCTTATGTATACCACTTCTACGTAATTATATACGTAAAAAAAGATGAAAAAACGAATCAAAATGGAGAAAACCATAAGAGATGAAAAACTGAAAACCTTCATTTTCGACAATCCGATCACGTAACTGCTCCAATACCACGTGAGATACATAACACAGACCTTATTGAAAGGATTAAAAACGAAGAATGCATATTACTTGATTTTGGTTCCATCCCGTGTTCTAAAGCTAATTTCAGATGCCAAACGAGCTCCAATCTCCTATGACCTTTATAGAAAATGTTCATCGGCACATGGTCTAGGTGTTTCTGTAGTTTTCTTAAAACACGAGCTCTCTTAATGGGTCAGAGATTCTTAATGCTTGTGAATGATATGAGCAACTGCAGGAGACCTTAACCTATATATATAGCTTCCATATCAAATTTTCCCATCACAAGGTCGATATGGACCAGGTCCACACTAAAAGGGACCCATTTTTTACCCAGACTTCGACCCATTAATCTAGCTTATTTATTGGGTCACTTATTACCTTTATCTGGATCACATTATGTAACTTAACTGGTAATTTATTAAAAAACCAAAATTACAATTAATAACTATTCATTTGAAGGGAAATTTACAAAATTGCCCCGAAGGGCAAAATTGTCTTAAAAACACCCCTCACTGGTGGCGATACGTCATTGGTTTTTGGGCGAGTAGGCGTCATCCCACTAATTGCCTCCTTCCCCAGTGATTATGTTTGTCGTTGTTGATGGCTCACTTATTCCGACATTTTGAGCCACACTATCTAGCCCATAATATAACCAAATTGCAAGCACACAAAGCAGACCTTTACAAACCCAAAACCCAAAACACAACCAACGTTTTCTTTTCCAGATTCAAAGAGATGCATTTTGATTTTTAGACTATTTGTTTTCTAGAACCAAAACGATAATGTTGTAAGCTTTAAGGAAAAAGAAAAGGCTGCAAGTTGAATTTTCTTATTCAAGAACCAAATACAAGGTTTTAATTAATTATTCTTAAATTGTATTCTACATGCTTATTAATTAATTAGTATTTTAAGCCTTGTTACTTTTAATCATATCAATAACAATCAAGTGAATTTAATCAAATTATAGAATTAAAATTTAGCACCAATACTATTGTTGAGAAATCGGAATGAGATCTATTCTTGACTACAACAGAATAATTATGAAACTTTTTCATATTTTGATTTCTCAAAAACTAAGACAAAACAATTAACACGTAATTCATAATAGAGCATTAGTCTTAATTCACACCTTATTTTGAAATTTGATCATTATCTTGTCGTATACCTTGAACCATTTCCAAAATTAATCCATCTCAACCACCGTAATCGTACAAGTATCCGGCAATTAACGTTATCTATAGAAGATGTTGAAAGAATTCTATAATTCTTACATAAAGGGTTAAGCAAGAAGTGCTAGCTCTATTGGAGCTTAAACCTATTTATAATAATTTTTGGACATTTTAGTGATTTAATTAAAATTAAATTCTAGTTTCAATTAAACTTTAATTAAAATTACTTGAGCATAATTGGTATTTAAAATTAAATTCTAATTTGAATTAAAATTTAATTAAAATTATCAAATAAGATCAAATATCTCACATTGATCCTTATTTATTAAATTTCTCATATTTAATCATAAAATTTCTCAAACTTTACAATCAAGTCTAACTTAATTAAATATCTTTGCTCTTTTCAACTCATTCCTTATGTGAGACCAATTAAGTTCTCAAATATATTGGCTATTATTATAAAGTATAATTCTAAGTCATAATTAGAATTATGTAACTTAAAACTCCTTTTAATTTATCTTTAATTCTCTAATTAAATAATTTATAATCATAAATCAAGATTGGGGTCTAGCAATACATCATGACCACTCAAATATTTAGATATGTCAAAATGGTTTTGACAACCTTTTTGTGCATGATTTTTTTCGAATAATTCAATCATTTCATCATATAAAGTTCCAACTAGACATTGAGCATGGAATTAATGTCTACTTTATTTTGAGTCCAATCATATTAGTTCTCAGTCGTTAACTATTGATAAAAGTAATGACATTTGTAAACAAATTACAACAATAGTCCTTAGACAAAGATTGTTTAAATCAATAGTAATCGAGAACAACTGAACATTCTCCTCAATTACTTTACGGTTATGAATCCTATCTTGATCACTCAACTATCTCTATATAGTTTAGGTTACATCTGGTGACTACTGACTGAACTACTCATAAACACAATAACTTATAAGTAGTATCAAAACATAACAATTCTTATACAAGATAATTTTGGAAATCTGTAGCTAAATGATCACTTATATAATCATCATATTGAGAATTTCTATAAACATACAAGTAATGTTCCAAATAGATTTTTTATATAAGATCAATTCAGTGAACTTGTTCTCTAATAAGCACTCAAATATTTATTTAAGTATCTTCATACTTTAGCCTATGAGATTGACTCCTTCCTTCATACAGAAAAACATAAAGTGTGTTAATCTTTTTTCGTTATGTTAATGTCCAATCTTAATGAAATATTGACTAGGAACAATTTAAAGATAATACATAAATCCAATATAAATCTCATAATTATAATTTCATCTGTAATATATAATTATCTCATTAACTTTATCATATACATCTACATATGTACGAAATAAAAAATTCTTTTAAATTATTTTGTCATTAAAATACAATTAATCAATTGGCTACAAGGTATAAATTAATAAACTTTGCTATGTCAATCACATAAACTTGGGTTATTGATAATCTATCTCTCCTAGAAACAAAAATAATGGCAAAAGAAGAACTGCCTACTCATTAACGGTAACTGACTGTATCTTTAAAATCAAATAACTCAATATATATTAGTTAAGTGATCAAAACATACATATAATACTAAAATGCACAACATTACTCAACCTATTCGAACAATTAACAAACATCCAAAATTTTATCATATTAATGATTAGGACAAATATTATTTTATCGTTGCTATTTGAAAATCTCATAATTTACTAAATTGCCTAGGCATTGCTTAACTTAGTAGACTTACTTTCAATAGTTTGTTGACTCATCTCTACTCATCACAATCTCTCACTAAGTGGAAACGTAACTAGATGTATAAATATCAGCATTAAGTACCTCAATTTCTCAATCTAATAGTTACTCTAGTACAACTTCAGTACCTAGCCATTGGCACAGGATATCTTCAAGACTTAGGCTATCGTGTACCACTCGGTATGTAGCTATTAACATAGGGCATCCTCGGGACTCAAGATGCCCGGATACTTGCTCCATAGATAGATACCTAGCTATCGTTCTCTCATTTTTATCCAACTCATCCACCTATGACCTTCAAATGTAGCATATCCTAAGTGAGCAATAGATTCACGATTTACACCATTTATTCACATCATATTATAAGTCAGTATCTATTTAATTTCATAAACTTAATTTATTTACGTTAATATTCTTACTTAT
>JAOSBO010220604.1:0-15136 GCA_027563915.1 Erythroxylum rotundifolium | reverse complement strand
CATGCATTGTACATAGTCCACCTATACAATTGTGCATAAATAAATGCTTATATGTGTGCAATTATTGATGAGTGTGAGATGGGTGTCTTGCATAAATGGGTTGTGTAGGTGAAGTGTCCGCATTCAGGCATTCCCAGAATTTGGAAGCAAATGATAATCTGGAGCGTACTATGAGTAGATCAAGATGGTCTCACTTTATTGTTTGTTATTTGAAATTTTGTATTACATGACTATTGAATGATTATGTAGATGTGATTGCTTATGTTGGTTTCCGGACAGAAGGTCTGATAGTCGTGATGTTTGATTTGGATATTGAAGTGCTACTTAAATATGAATTGGATGAACTAAGTGTACATAATTTGATGATAAATATGTTTTGAATGAGCATTTGCATATAAGTGAAAATGTGATTCTCAACTTAAATTTTGATTGCTAGACTAAGGTCTGATGACATGTGAAATTGAATGTGTAAAGTGAAATAAAGTGATTGATTGATCATAAGTGACTGATGCATTCCATTACATGAATGCATGAAACATAAAGGCAGTTATGACTTGAGTAGCCACCAACAAAGGAGCTTAAAGCTTAGAAACTGTGATAAGATCATCCAACTCGATTGTGAATGTACACGATATCCACTAAGGGATATGGGACACCATCTGATACAGCCCGGTATCCACTAAAGGATATAGGCTAGATAAAAAGGCACTCGGTCACAACAAAGCAACAAATGAAAAGTGCGTCTCATACACACTACATATGCATAATATGGTTGATTAAATCATATTGATTGTGAAATGTGAAATGTGAAATGTGAAATGTTGTGAATGTGATTGTGTGTTATGTGACTGGGTGAGACATCGATGATGGTCACTCATTGAGTTTGTAAAACTCAACCAAAATTTGCAATTATTTTATAAAAAAATAAAATAAAATATACTGAGATTTGACTGACTGAGTGCGTAAATAAAATTTACAAATATGTAAATGAATTTTCCTTGCAATGCCTCCTAAGCAACGCCTTTGTTTAATGTCGCTGGCTCAACTACTTGTTTTTTTCATGACGAGATAAACTTATGACCTTTAGGTGTCATATGTGCTCTATCCATTTGAGGTTCTTCAGGATAAGGCTTTAGTTGATGAACTCTCATACTCATCACATTCCCTATCTTTAGAATCTCAGTCTCTATTGAGTCCCTACTCTTTTGGAACATCACAAATGTCTCTTCACCTTTTGCCCCCTCGTCTAATTCCTCCAATTTGCTATGTAAAGGTGAAGGATTAATATTAAAAACAATAAAGGACTTAGCATTTACCTCTCAGTTAAATGATATATCCATATCTCCTTTAAGCTCCTTCTCCACTTATTTAATGGAAATAATTCCTTGACTAGTTCTCTCCACATTTTCAAGTTCCTCTTCATTTTATAAGGTCTCTACACCAACATCCCTTGAGTACATATTAGTTTAAGATGGACCTAAGTTGTAATAAGAAGTTTCTGATCTATACAGGGAATTGTTGAACATCCTACAAACTACCAAGGAAGTAATTTTTCTTATTATCCTATCCGTAACTAAAGTTAGTATGATCATTCCAATCTGAGCTATAGGATTAGGAATATAAGTTATAAAAGAAACTACTTCCTTCCAAGTTTTTATTTTTATTTTTTACACATAAACACTGAAGAAAAATTGAAAAGATCAAGAAATAATTAAAAAGAAACTAATTATAAACAAATACGTACAAAACAACAATTAAAATTAAGAATAAAAACTAAAACACAGCAATCCCCGACAATGACCTAAAATTTGGTAGCATGTCATAACACTATAACTAGACCTACAATTATAGCAGTGGTGAGTTCAGGTTGATGTTAGGCCCCATTTTCAGAGTTTAACTTCTGAGTCATACATGAGCACATTATCTTGTAGGTTCACTTTGGATGGAATCTCATTACCCAACTTAGGTTCACCTCTATTCTCATAACATCCAAAAATTCTCCATAATTGAACACTTGAGATACAACAATCCATTCTTATATTTATATCCTCAACTGTCACCCTAAACAAATCTCTCATTTTTATCTCTTATTTTCATATCAAACTAAGTACATTTCAATCTCCATTCAAGCCTAAATATGCCAGAGAAAAGCATTGGTGGGTCCACAATTTGCATATGTACATGAGTTGGGACAATTAGCATAACTTTAGCTATGGGTGTCAGATTATGGTCATTCAAGCACAGTTTCAAAGAGTAATTTGTGTTCTACAACTTCTGTGAAGACCCCGAAGAGAGATTCTTGCTATTTAAAGAGTCAAAATTTTCACATTTTTAAAACTGTCCTGAATAGGTCCACTTAACGGACTTACATCCCTTCAAATGAACATGGACTGGTCTGGGGACATTTTCAGACCTTAGAAGGTCCGCCTAGCAAACATCAAGTCTGGCTTGCAGACATTTACATGCCCAAATGAAACATTTTCAAAACATGTCTTTCATAAACATGACATATTTCATATGCACATCCCTCATCTTTTTCACAATTAATCAACCAAATTTAATTATCAACCATATTGCAATTTCTCAAATCATTTAAAAGCAACAAATGCCACAATTATAAAGCAATGAAAAATCATTTTATTTTCTTGACTAAAAAGAAAACATAGTGGCTCATTATCCAATTATAAACATGAAACCTTCCTTGAATTTCCTAGCTTTAAACTTTGCTAAAAAGTGTATCTACTCTTACTCCTCTTACCTTTTTTGATTCCCTTTTATCAAAGACAACATTCCCATTCAATAGGGATTCAAATTGGAGAACCCACAAGACATATTCACTAAAATTTATCCTAGAATTCTTAAACTCATACATTTCTTAAGCTTTATGAACTAAAACCCTTTCAAAAATACTAAAGATTAAAATCATACTTACCTTGAATCTTCACCAAATAATGACATTGTTGGCTCTAATGAAAGCTCTAATCCTTCTCTTCCTTTTTCCTTTCTTGAACAACTTCAAAATCACTTTTTAAGACTAAGAAAAATCAAAACCTAGCTTTGCTTTCTTTCTCTCCTTTCTTTTCTCTCCAACGACACTCTCTCCCTCTTCTATCTTCTTCGTTTCTCTCACTTCACTCTCTTCAATTCACGTTTTTGGTCTTCTACTTCACAAGAAAACATTTTCCTCTTCCCTTTTTACCCTTAATGAATGCTAAAAGTCCACTTTACCCTTCCTTTAATACTTACTGGTCTCCAAACTTAAGTGAAATGCCCTCAATTCATCTTAATGCATTAATTTCACTAACTAGTGAAATAAAATCCTACTAACATTTAAATAAATAATTAAACTCCAATAATAATTCTATTATGACCTCATAATTTATTTAAATCATGCTTAACAACTCCATTCATTCTCAGGCAGAAATTTAAATTCCATGCTTATTCCATAACAAATGCTGCTTAATTTAACAAAAAAGATTGGGGGCTAACATTTCTCCCCCCTTAAAAGAATTTCGTCCTTGAAATTATTACCTGAGTCAATGAAGAGGTGTGATACTTCTCCTTCATGGCCTCCAGTGGCTCCCACGTGACCTCTTCTACTGGATGGTTTCTCTACAGGACTTTTACTAGTTGAACCATCATGTTCCTGAGAACCTTTTCCTTGGTGTCCAAAATCTCCATTAGAATCTCCTCATAATTCAAATCATCTCTCAACTGAACCTCAGTGGTCTAAATGATGTGGAAGGGATCCAATCTATATCTCCTCAACATGGAAACATGAAAAACATCATGTATCTGAGACAATTCCTGTAGCAGTGCCAACCTGTAGGCTAGTGGTCCAATCTTCTCAAGAATTTCATAAGGACCCATATAGCTCGAGCTCAGTTCGCCCTTCTTGCTAAATGTAATTACTCCTTTCCAAGGAGATGTCTTAAGGAAAATTTTCTCACCAACTTCATACTCCATCTCCTTTCGGTGTGCATCAGTATAGCTCTTCATTCTATCTTGAGCTGCTTTAAGTTGTTGCTTAACTAAGTTGACCTTGTTAACTATCTTCTGAATCAATTTTGGTCCTATCAGTTTGCTTTCTCCTTCTTCATCCCAGCATATCCGAGTTCTACACCTCCTTTCATACAGTGCCTTATATGGAGCCATCTGAATGCTCACATGGTATAAATTATTGTAAGCAAATTTGACCAACGGCAAATGCTCGTCCCAAGCCCCTTTAAAATCCATCACACAGGCCATGAGAATTCCCTCTAGGGTTCGAATGGTCCTCTCAGATTGACCATCTGTCTGAGGGTCAAAAGCAGTGCTAAAATTCAATTTGGTGTTTAGAGCCTCTTATAAGCTTCCTCAGAATCTCAAAGTAAACCGAGGATCTCTGTCGGAAACTATAGAATCTGGAATCCCATGCAGTCTCACTATATCATCAGTATACTTATTTGCTAGCACATGTAGGGAATTAGTCTGTTTAATTGCTAGAAAATAGGCTGACTTCGTCAGACAATCAATAATAACCGATATGGCATTATGCTTCCTATTAGTCTTAGGCAAACCCATCAGAAAGTCCATAGTCACTCTTTGCCACTTCCATTCAGGAATGGATAATGGCCTTAACTTTCTTGAAGGTGCCTAGTGTTCAGCCTTGACTTGTTAACACACTGGACACTTGCTTGCATATTCTACTACATCCTTCTTCGTAACTTTCCGCTAGAAATTCTCCTCCAAATCTTTGTACATCTTGGGGCTACCTGGGTGCATGGCATAAGGTGCATTTTGTGCTTCATCCAGTATCTCAACCTTCACCTTCTTGACATTCGTAATACAAAGTCTTCTTCCTACAACCATGAGTCCATCACCCCTCACCACCACTTCAAACTTCTTGCCCTTCTGAATTTCTTCTCGGAGCTTGCTTAATTCTATATCCTGTGCTTGTCACTCCCTAACCTTCTCCCTGAGCATCGGTCTCACTTTGAAAGTAGCAACAATACACTCTGGTTCCTCCTGTTCCAAACTTATTCTAAGCTTATCCATCTCTTCCAATAAAGGCAAATAAACTGTCCGAACATAGGCTATTGATGATTTCCAACTCAAGGCATCAGCCACTACATTCGCCCTTCCTGGATGATACTCAATCAACAAATCATAATCCTTAATTAGCTCTAACCACCTTCTCTACCTCAAATTCAACTCTTTCTGGTTCAATAAGTATTTAAGACTTTTATGAGTTGTAAAAATCTTTGTCTGAACTCCATACATATAATCTCTCCAAATCTTGAAAGCAAAAATCACTGCTGCCAATTCCAAATCATAGGTCGGATAATTCAACTCATATGGCTTCAGTTGCCGCAAAGCACAAGCTATCACCCTATCTCCCTGCATTAACACACAATCCAAACCCTTTCTTGAAGCATCACTATACACTATATAACCCCCATCTCCAGTGGAAAAAATCAAAACTAGAGCATTTGTTAATCTGCTCTTGAGCTTCTCAAAGCTTTTCTAACATTCCTCACTCCAGACAAATTTCTGATTCTGCCTCAACAACTTGGTCGCCACTGTAGCTATCATAGAAAATCCTTTAATAAATCTCCTGTAATACCCTACCAGACCCAAAAAACTCTTCATTTCTGCCACTGTCCTTAGTGTATGCCAATTCACGACAGCTTCAACCTTCCTTGGATCAACATGTACCCCATCCTTCAAAATTACATGTCCATGCAATACTACCTTATGAAGCAAAAACTCATACTTACTGAACTTAGCATAAAGCTCCTTCTCCCTCAATGTTTGCAATACTATTCTGAGATGTTGCTTATGTTCCTCTTCACTCTTAGAATAAACTAAAATGTCATCGATAAATACTATGACAAACTGATCCAAATACTCCCTAAAGACCCTATTCATGAGATCCATAAAAGTAGCTGGAGCATTGGTCAATCCAAAAGGCATGACTAAAAACTTGTAATGTCCATACCGTGTCCTGAAGGCTATCTTGTTTACATCAGACTCCCTGATTCTGAGCTGACGATAACCTAACCTGAGGTCAATCTTTGAAAATGCCTTTGCTTCCTATAACTAGTCAAATAAATCATCTATTCGGGGCAGAGGGTACTTGTTTTTAATGGTCACCTTGTTGAGTCTCTAGTAATCAATATAAATCCATCATGTTTCATCCTTCTTCTTAATAAACAAAACTAGTGCTCCCTAAAGTGGTGAACTCAGCCTTATGTACCCCTTCTCTAATAGTTCCTCCAACTGTTCCTTAAGCTCCTTCAATTCTGTTGGAGTCATTCTATAAGGTGATATGGAAATGGGGACGATTCCCAGAAATAAGTCGATGGCAAACTCTATTTTCCTCACTGGTGGCAAACTAGGTAAGTCCTCAGGGAACACATTAAGAAATTTCCTTACAATCAGAAAATACTCTAAGCTCCCTTCATTCACATCAACGTCTATAACATGTGCCAAAAAGGCTTCACACCCTTTTCTCATCATCTTGTTAGCTAACAGAGTTGAAATAATTCTCAGTGATGGCGCTCCCCTATCTCCTCTAAAAATCACCCTCTCTCCATTGCCCAGATTAAATTCCACCTCTTTAAGGCCACACTTTATCTTCGCCTAGTACTTCTCCATAACATCCATTTCAAGTATAACATCTAAGCATTTTAGGTCTAGAGGTAATAAGTCTACTACCAGTCTAACATCATCAATGAAAAGTTCACAACCCTTTTACACTTGACTAATTATCACATTCCTCCCTAGAGGTGTACTAACAAGCAAAGGACTATTTAAAGGCATTCAATTCAAACCATGTAAAATCATACTTGTAGAAATAAATGAATATGTGGAGCCATAATCAATCAAGACATATACTTCATAATTAAATAACTAGGCTATACCTGTGACAACCTCAGGTGCGGCTGTAGCTTCCTCCCTTGTCATGGCAAACATCCTTGCCTATGCCTGACCTTTGGTCTTCTTGGAGGAATAGCCTTCCTTGCCGCTCTAGAACTTCCCTCCTCAGTGACTGGTCTAATCCCCACTGTTTCAGCCTTCCTTGGGGCCTGTAACTGCAACCACTCATTCCTTGTTACTTGGGGACAGTCCCTGATCGTATGTCCCTTCTCTCCACATTAAAACCATGCCCTTAGTAACTTAAAGCACTCGCCCCTATGTAGTTTCCCTATGTAGTGTTCCTCATTCGCCATGATCTTGGTTGCATATCGAGAAAACTGAGTGAACTTCAGCTCATACTCACTCACACTAATGTCCCACTGTATGAGGTTCAGAAATTCCCTGGCCTTCTCTTGAATGTAAACCTTGGAGAGGTACTTCTTCCTGAATAATTCTACAAAATCTCTCCATGACAACACTGGAGGCATAACCTAAGTGTGGGGCACTAATCCCCACCAATGAAGTGCATCTCCTTGCGGTAAGCTAACTGCATAATCCAGCTTCTCTTCATTGGAGCACTTAATCTGAAGCAGAACTCTCTCTATCCTTTTCAACCATACTTCAGCCTCCTTGAAATTCGTAGTCCCAGTAAAGTCTACAGTTCCATACTTGCGGAGCTTATCATACTGTCCACTCCTTTCCACTAGAGCTTGCACTGGAACTAATGGCACTTGGCCTATAGCATACGCGAAAGCCTAAGCAAAGACTTCAAAGAAATGTAGATCCATGAGGTTTACTTGGGGCATAGGACGAGGAGATGGTGGCACCTCATGTTGCACACTAGGTATCTTAGAAACATAAGTAGAGTGTGTTCCCACATTCTGTGGGACATGAGATTCGTTCGCACTTCCTTGGCGAGAGCGAGATCAAGTCATAGCTCCTTGAGTTCGCCTTCGAGGCGGCATAATCACTTCTTCAATTTAAAACCATTTAGGATCTTTAGTTAACATTTCATTTCAGGTTTAAACTTTTCATGTGTATATGTAAAACCTTCTTAAACCATGCTTCGTGTAAAACTATTTCAAATCATGTGAAACAATGCAAAAACAATGAATGTTGTTCATTTAAATCAATGCATGTTCATTTCATGCCTGTTAGACTCAGTTTTTGAAGTCCAACTTCTGATTTATACATGAGCACATTACCTTGTAGGTTCCCTGTGGATGGAATCTCATTACCAAACTTAGGCTCACCTCCACTCTCATAACATCCCAAAATTTTCCATAATTGAACACTTGAGATACGACGATCCATTCTTATGTTTATATCCTCAACTGTCACCCTAAACAAGTGCATTTCAACCTCCATTCAAGTGTAAATATGTTAGAGAAAAGTGTTGGTGGGTCCACAATTTGCATATGTACATGATTGGGGACAATTGACATAACTTTTTCTATAGGTGTCAGATTATGGTCATTAAAGCATGGTTTCGAAGAATAATTTGTGTTCTACAACTTCTGTGAAGACCCTAAAGAGAGATTCTTGCTATTTAGAGAGTCAAAATTTGGGAATTTTTAAAACTGCCCTGAGAAGGTCCGCTTAACCGATATATGTCCGTTTAGATGAATATGGACTAGTCTGGGGATATTTTCAGACCCAAGTAGGTCCACCTGGTGGACATTTATGAGTCAAATTTCATATTTCCAACTTCTACAAGTTACCTATGACCCATCTCATGCTTATCTATCATTCCTAACTCATTTTCCTCATCATTTTTCTTCGTTATCACTCCTATATCATCTCAATATCATTTACAATCAATTCACCATCTATGTTAGGTCATCATCCCAAAAACACAATCATTCAACTTATATACATTCATCATAAATTTCTGCATATGTTCAACCCCATTTATCATCTTCATTTCATCTTTAATTCATCTTAATGCATTAATTTCACTAACAAGTGAAGTAAAATCCAACTAACATTTAAATAAATAATTAAACTCTGATAATAATTCTATTACAACCTCGTAATTTATTTAAATCATGCTTAACAACTCAATTAATTCTAAGGCACTAATTCAAATGCCATGCTTATTCCCTAACAAATCCTGCTTAATTCAACGAAAAAAATTCAGGGGCCAACGGTTGATCCCACAAAGAGTGTATAAAGCTTTTAAAATGAAATCAATTGGTGTTTAGGTTATAAGGGAAGTTTTGGTTTGGTTTTCAAATAAGAAAATAAAATGAAATTAAACTAATGAAAAAAATTAAAAAAAACATTCACCAATGATGAAAACTGATGAATATGTTAAGGACTTGGTCATTAGTTCAGTATTAGCCTATGCAAAATCAAACATACTTTATTAAGTTGTTATTCTCATACCTCTCCTTGCAGTTATTAATTGTAAGTTTCCAATAAGCTCTATTAATCTTATTTTTCCCTTTGGTCTTGTTTAATTAAGAAGAAATCGTTAATTAAACCTAACTATCAAACAGTCTGGAATATGCTCTCTAGATTTAATTGGAAAGTCATATTATGAGTTAGGAAAGCAGATTAACTGTAACACACTGCCCTCTCGGGACCCGTACCCGAGATCCTATGTGATGTCCGAGAGCTTGCCTCGTGAGGGTGGCATGCTAGAGCACTCAGTCATTCAAAAATCGGTATATATATATTTTTTGAACCCACAACCAGTATATGTAGAAATAATAACCAATTCAGGCCCACTTTTATTTATAAGCATTTTCAATCACAACATTACAATCATTAGAGTTTCAATAGTCATTTGGGCCCATACTTTCATTTCATAAAACTTGAAGTCACAATTCATTATTACTTTGATCAATCTCTTTTCCAGAACCTTTCCAACTGGAAAGTTATACACAACAATTATATTCAAATACACAAGATATATAATTGTGGAAGATTTAATTTGGTCCAAAAATAAAGAAATACAATGCAAACACAAACTGATCCTAACCTTTATTTCTTTCTTGAATGTAGTAGGTATACTCCCGTTTGCCTAACGGGGTACTCTTTTGAGCCTAAAAAATAATTGCAAATTTTAGGTGAGTTTTGCGAACTCAATGAGTGACCATCATTAATGGTTCACCCTGTCGCATAATCATATAAATTCACATTCACAACATTTCACATTTCACAATCAATGTGATTTAATCAGTCATATTATGCATATGCAATGTGTATGAGACCCATTTTCCATTGATTGCTTTGTTATGACTGAGTGCCTTTTTATCTAGCCCATATCCGTTAGTGGATACCGGGCTGTATCAGATAATGTAACATATCATTTAGTGGATACTAGGCACATTCACAATCGAGCCGAAGGATCTTATCACAGTTTCTGAGTTTTAAGCTCCTTTTTCTATGGCTGCTCCGGCCACAACGGCCTTTATGTTTCATGCATTCATATAATGGAATGCATCAGTCACATATGATCAATTAGTCACTTTATTTCACTTTACACATTCACTTTGACATGTCATTGAACCTTTGTCCGGCATTCAACATTTAAGTTGAGAATCACATTTCACTTACATGCAAATGCTCATTTAAAACACATTTATCATCAAATTCTGTACACTTAATTCGTCTCATTCACATACAAGCAAAACTTCAATATCTCAACCAAGCATAACAATCATTGGACCTTTTGTTCGGAAACCAACACATTCAATCATATTTATATAGACATTCAGTGGTTGATCAATACCAAAATTCACACAAAACAAACAATGAAATAAGACCATCTAGGTCTACTCACAATACGCTCCAGATTAGCAATTGCTTCTAAGATCTGGAAGCATCCGAATGTGTACATCTATCCTGCACATCAAAATTATGCATTACACACACACATTAATAATTTCACAATCATAAATATTCCTTTATGCACAATGTGTATGGGGAATATGTACAATGCATGCTCAATGACAATCCCAGGTATCTTTCCATTATTTTCATCACATTATCAGTCTTATATCAAAACTCACTTAAGTAAAATTTGTACTTAGGGATTATACCTCAAATAAACACTTTGAATCTAATTTCATAACCCAATAAATCATTTCATATTTTTCTCCAAACATTGACTTTCGGATCTACTATTTCTGATTATTTAAACAATGAAAATGAAGTAATTTGGGAACACTTTCTTTTAAGAGTTTTCATTCTATCTCATAAGTTTCTAATGACACCAAAATCATTCAATTTGGTTTAGTAGTGTAAAAGTTATACCCTAAATATTTTCGGGCTGCTTTTATTCTGAGACAGTGTCCTACACTTAACTTAAACCCAAAAATTGAAATTCTTACAACCCGTTTTAGAATTTCATTTCTTCTTATATTTGTAGCCCTATGTCTCTAGTTTACACCGAATAAAAAATCATCCCAATTGGATAACTACAAGTCAAGACATCATCAAAATACCAAAGCATATTCTGTGTTGGAAAGTTTGCCGCGACAAACTTTTCCAAAGAGGAAAAATTCGCCTGATTTTGAAAGTTGGCCGCGGCGAACCAAGAAGAGTTGGCTATGGCAAACTTCGACAGAGCATACACAGAACATGTTTCATTTTCTAGCTTCTCCAAACATCTCTCCTTCAAACCTTCACAACTTTTGATATAGAACTCCAAAAATTACAAAATTTATATCAATGGAAAGCTTAACGAAATATCTACAACTTTCATTAAGAAACTTTGTCAAAATCCATCTATATCAATATAGTAAATTTGTAGAATTTTCATATCAAAATTTTAACTCTCTTACTCTTCATTCCTAGAAATTCCCAGACTTCATATCAATGTTTGAGACTCTTAACGACAGAATTAAAATTTGGTGTCTTCATAGAAAATATAGCCACATATCTCTATTTTAATCAAAATTAAGAACCATCTAAATTGAACAACTCTAGAAGAAGTTATGGCTAAAAAACTAAATCATATGTAGTGAACATTTTCCAGATTTTCAGACTTTCAACATTTACATCTAACTCTTAACTATCATCAAACATGCTCCATTCATCAAAGCCAGGAAGAGTAATAGGTTACTTATTTGATTTGGCTTCAAAGCACCTTCGAACTCTTCAAGAAACCCTAGCTTCCTTATCTTACACGTACATCATCAATATAGGGGTGTAGGGATAGGTCTTTAGTGGCAAAATGGAGAAGAGAACAAATCTTGGAGGATCAAGGTGAAAGAGTTAGACCAAAAATCAGTATGGTGAGTGTGAGAGTGATTTTCACGAGAGAAGAATAGAAAGATGAAGAGAAAGAAGAAGAAGATAAATAAATGGAGCATATATCATGAATGGTAAGTAAAAGACCATGGAATGCTCTTTAATTGGGTAAAAGAATAATAAGTAACGAGGGTAGTGACAATTGTCACTTTCCTATGGTCCCACGTTTGGTCTTTTGATCTACTAGTCCATTTGTCTCTAATTTTCATCCCAAATTTTCTCCAAAAATTCTAATTCACTACTTATACATTCCCAATCAATTTTTAAGAGACAAAATCATTGTTCGCATCATTTTCACATTAAAACAATCATTTATACCCAAAAAATGTCAATTGAGTGCATGAACAATTATTTTAATGTGTGCAATAATCAAATTCCCATATGTGTATATGCTAACATTATGCATGAGCATGTAATGCAATTTCTTTAATCTCTCTTTGATCTCACATGTACCAAATTTTAGGGTTCCAACCTTTAGTATGGGAACGGGATACTACATTTCTCTCCTCTTTAATTATTTTTCATCCTCGAAATTCTTATCTGATTAATCAAGAAGGTAGGGGAATTGTTTCCTCAAATACTCCTCCATTTCCTATTTAACTTTACCACTCGAATAATCTCTTCCAATTGACTATAGTCAATGAAATCAATCAATCCTCTGCTCATTTCTTCTGATATCACACTATCTTAACTGTTTCCTCATTATATTTTAGATTACTCATAATTTTTCACTTCGTAAGCTATCAATACATCTTTCCCAAATCATATCATTATTTCTTAGCGTATTTACCTATCAGACATTATAATTCTGAGACATCTTTATTGATAATACAACTCATAAGTTATTGGTCCTATGCGCTCAATAACTTCATGTGGACCAATACAATTCGAGCATAGTTTATACTCTTTCCTAATCTGAGCACACTTTTTCTCAATCTACTCATACCTTGGCAAGGTGATACTCTCAAAGACATTCCATCTTTTGCTTGGTACTTCACATCGTCTTAGTGTTAACACACTCAACTCTGAATTCTATCACGTTATGTTCCATAACCTCGATGTTGATCCACCAAATTTCATTTATCTTACTTAAATCACTTAGTTTCTGACATAGATCAATTTCACTAATCAACAGTATCTCAAATCAATTCTAGCCTTTAACCATTTTTAGGCCCTTTTCATTTCAATGTAAGGGCGAACGACCCTTTTTGTTATACAATGCCTCATATAGTATTCTAATGATATCACTATGACAATGATTATTATGCTATACCTTGACCTCATGTTCCTATTAACTCCCAAGTAAAAGCTTTAGGCATATCTCTAGCAGTAAGATTGTTGGTAATTCAATCATTCATTCACTTGATTCTACATTCTTAGCTGTTAAATGCTGTTTATACGAATCCCGACTAGGATGTCTAGCCTAGGTTGTTACTTGCCTTCTTTAATAGTCTCTTTGCTCAATCATCTTTATTAGGTACACATACTCTTTACTTCAATCATAAAATATCAATTTTCAATCAAACTCTAATTTGGATTCATTTTCCATTTTCTCAGTAAGATTCACAAATTCTGAATCCTCAACTTGGGCTTTGCTAATCTTTTTAAGTGAAGCTGATCTTAAAATTAGTGGCTAATAGTACTTTGATTTGCCCAAACTTCAACTCAACATTCTATTCTCTTTATTGCACTTGGCTTTGTGACCTTAATACCTAAATTTATGTTACACAGCTATTGAAATTTTTTTCATTCTATAAATAAAATTACAACACTAGCTTTACTAGGAGATTACTCATTTGCTTTATCAAAATCTTCAAGTAACTCTATCCCTTGTCTTAGTCTCGTATTGAATTCTTTCAGACTCAATAATTATCTCTTACTTTAATAATCCATATAAAATCCAATATGTTTCATTGTTCTTACAGTGTCTTCAAGCTCTTCTATCCAATTGCTATCGCAGCAAATTCTAAATCAAGTATCAAATTTAGCTCATAGGATTTTAATATTTATTTGTCTCCATGCATATGAAATCTCTTTATTATGCCGCATTGGATTTTACTCTAATCTCGTATACAAACATCATTATATACTACAAAATCTCCAACTCCAATGATATAATTATCATTGATGTTTTACTTCCTTAAAATTCTTTTTACAATTATCAGTCCATATGATTGACAAACTTTTCCTCAAAAATCTCATCAAAGGGCTAAGATCAGCAAAAACCACCCTTTAATAGTTTCTGGTAGTATCCAACATACAGCCAGTTCTAATGAACTCTGAATCTCGCATATATTCCTTGAAATTTCTCACTTATCATCAACTTTAGTTTTATTTGGGTCTCCCAATATGCCATGTTTAGATATGATACAACCCACATTTTATTTAATCAAGCTAAGATTCATTCTCATTAAACTTGGCATTTAATTATTCCTACCTCTATGATATGTAACATAACATCCTGACCCCATATTAAAGATTAGAACCCAAATTTCAATAATGGAGAGAATAGCAATGTGAGAGTTAGAAAAATTAGCATTTTATGCCCAGCAGCATGTCAGCATACATGCATGTGAATTTGAATCTTTTCACATACAAAAATAAGTGAAAATGCATTCATTGACAACTTTCGGGCTATGATTGCTTTTAAATGTGATTTTTTTTATTGGAAATGAGAAGTAAAGGAAGTAGAAAGACTGATCTTGGTATGAGTTGTGATATGGAAAGTTTTGGAAACAAAAGTGTTGGTTGATCTGGAAAATATGCACTGAGTGTGCTTGGCTATTAGCCATAACTTTTTCTCTAGTTATCCAAATCAAATGATTCTTTGTGTAACATCCCATCACCGATAGGAAGGGTAAACTAGTAATTCGGAATGGGTTAGAAGTGTTTAAAAGTTGTTTGGCTATGTTCATGCATTCATATATGCACGTGAATAGTAAATTTTGCACATGTAATGATTGTACATGCATTC
>JAOSBO010220569.1:0-15140 GCA_027563915.1 Erythroxylum rotundifolium | reverse complement strand
AGTGGGAGCTTAGGTAGAGGACGTAGGTCTTAGCACCGAACCTCTATAAACAGCGTTTGCCTTTCTTCCTTACTCCTTTATATTTCAATTTTGATTGTTTATTTTGTATGTTCTAATTCTTGGTTTTATTGTAGCACTTTACGAAAAAGTCTAAAAGATCTATTCAACCCCCCTTTAGATCGTTTACAATGTTATGGAGATCAATAGATCAAATGATAGGATTATAGCTATTAAGATCGTGGTTAGTAATGTTGTTCTCAATATGGTGTGTGTGTATGCATCTCAAGCAGGTCTGGACAACCAACATAAATGGGAATTCTAGGAGGATTTAGATGAGGTGATCCAACAGATCCCTACTAATAAGAAAGTTATTTTAGGAGGAGATTTTAATGATCATATAGGAGCAACATTGGAAAGATATCTGTGGACCCATGGGGGCAGGTACAGAGATAGGAATGCTGGCGAGATTGTTTTATTAGACATGGTAGTAGCATTTGAGTTACTGATAGACAATTCATTATTCAAGAAGAACAAAGAACAACTGGTGACTTATAAGAGTATAATAGTGAACACTCAAATTGATTATTTTCTTATACGGCGAAGGACAAAGCTAGTTGCAAAGATTGTAAAGTAATTAAAGCATGCTTAGCAACTCAGTATAGACTGTTAGTTTTGGATCTTGAAATTAAGGGATGGAGAAAGAAGATAAATTTTAGGAGGAGTACAAAAGTTAGATGGTGGAATCTAAAAAGGGACAAGATAGATCAATTTAACGATAGAGTAAGGAATGAAGTTGAATAGAAATTTGAAGGAGATGTTAATAAGATGTGGGAAGAAGTAGCAAATAGGTTAAGGATTACTACCAAAAAGATCTTGGGAGCTTCTAGAGGGTCAGGGGGTGGAAAGATGGAATCTTAATGGTGGAATGAAGATGTACAAGAAAAGGTGAAGGCTAAAAGGAGAGCATATAAAGCTGTATTGGAAAGTATCACAAAGGTCAATAGAGAATCTAATAGAGAAAGGTAGAAAATAGCAAAGAAAGAGGCCAAGAAGGCAGTCTCAGTGGCTAAAGATGTAGCTTATGAGAATTTATATGGGAGATTAGATACTAGAAAGGGAGAAAAAGACATTTTTAACTTGGAAAAAGTTAGGGTACGGAAAACACAAAACATAGACTAAGTTTGATGTGTAAAAGATGAAGTCGAGAAGGTGCTCATGGAGGACAAGGACACAAGGAGTAGATGGTTGAGGTACTGCTTTGACCTTTTTAATGAAGGCCTAGAGGAAAACATCTCTTTAGATGACCTTAACAAGTTTGAGGGATTTCGTAACATTTTGTGGTGTAAGCCTATCACAAGGGACGAAATTACAAAAGCTTTGAGGGAGATGAAGAGTGGAAGGGCAGTAGGATTGGATGAGATACCCAAAGAGATATGGAAGAGCCTAGGCATCGAAGGCCTTAATTGACCAGACAAGCTTTTTAATATGATCCCTAAGTCCGTCAATATGCCAAATGAATGGAGACTATTTTTGTTAATTCCTATATATAAGTATAAGGGAGACATCCAGAACTGTAACAACTATAGAGGAATTAAACTACTTAGTCATGCCATGAAGATGTGGGAAAAGGTAATTGAAAAAAAAGTTAGAATGGCAACTTCTATCTCCAAAAACCAATTTGGATTTATGATAGGAAGGTCCAAGATAGAAGCTTTACATCTTCTTAAAAGAGTAATGGAATATTATAGGGAGAGACAAAGAAATTTGCACATGGTTTTTATTAATATTGAGAAAGCATATGATGATAAGGTTCCTAAGGAAATCTTGTGGAGGTGTTTGGAGGTTAAAGGGGTGTCTATGACATATATAAAGGTGATTACAGATTTGTATGAAGTGATAATAACTAAACTAAGGATGATCGGAAAAGATACTACAGATTTCTCTATTGGTATTGGGTTACACCAAAGCTCTGCATTAAGCTCTTTTTTGTTTGTAGTAGTGATGGATGAGCTTACTAGACATATTCAAGGAGATGTGTCTTAATATATGTTATTTGTTGACGATATTATCTTAATCGATGTGACTAGAAAGGGGGTAAATGTCAAGCTATCATGTTAGAGAGAAACGTTAGAGCCAAGGGGATCTAAAGTAAGCATGAATAAGATTGAATACTTAGAATGCAACTTTTTGGGTCATCAAGTGACTATCTAAGTGGAGGAAAAGAAAGTTATACCACGGAAAGAGTATTTTAAATATTTAGGGTCTATCATCCAAAGAAATGGAGAGATCGATAAAGATATAGTTCTTCATAACTGATCAGGATGGTTCAAATAGAGAAATGTGTCAAACATTTTATGCGATAAGAAGATATCATTCAAGCTTAAAGATAAATTATATCACTTAGCAATTAGGCCAACCATGCCATATAGGGCAGATTGTTGGCCCATCAAACAAATATATACTAATAAGCTTTTAGTGATGGGGATGAGTATGCTCTAGTGGATGTGTAACCTTACTAGAAGAGATAAGTTCAAAATTCTAATGGACCAAGACAAATCAAAGGTAGTTGGTATTAATGAAAAATTGAGAGAGGAAAGACTTTGATGGTTTGGACATGTTAAGAGGAGACATCCCGACGTGCCAGTAAGAAGATGCAAGAACATATTACTTAGAGATTGTGAGAGGAAAAAGGAGGACTTAGAAAGAATTGGGGGAAGTGATCAAGAATGATTGGCTAAGTTGGATCTTACTAAAGACTTAGTCTGTAATAGGAAACTTTGATGTACTAGAATAAGGGTTAAGGGTCTCTCTTAAAGGAAGACATTCACTTTATTGTAGGCTACAATAACCTGCGTTCTTTACATTTAATGCGTAATATTTACCTCCTAGGGTGTATAGCTTAGTTAGTTTCATGTGTAGGGTAATCGACGATTTGACAAGCCTTATCAGAGTTACTCTTATACAAGTCTTTTGTTCAGTACGAGTCTCTTATAGTATGAATTTCTCTTAAAGTTTATTGTTAATCTTAGACATGTTCTACATATATGTTATTTTTTGTTGTATTTAGTACCCTTGCCAATTGTTTTTTAATATTACAAGTATTGTTTCTCTTTAATATTTATTTGTATTGTGTTGTATTTTTGTATTCAGTTGTTTTTTCTTATGTTTTATGTTTATTTGATTTATTTATTTATTTGACTTTATTTCTTAAATAAGTATGCATATCCATTTATCATTTTGTAAGATCTTCATGACACATTGCATGTTAGTCTATCGGAAACAGCCTCTCTACTAGGGAGGGGTAAGGCTGAGTATTACTGAATCTCCCTAGACCTCACACCTCAACGGGACTGCAACTAACTATTGATGATGATGATGAAAAGGATATAATTATTATTACTTCTTTATTTTTAAAAAATAATTTTTTCATTATTAATTTCTTTAATATTAAGTGTATATATATATAATTTATTCGTTACATTCAATTGTTACATATTTTTCAAATAAATTTTCTTAATTTTTCAGAAATAATAAATTTTCTAAATTGATTTATAGTCAAAAAAAACATAAAAATTAACCCAACTAAATTAAAGATGATAGTAAACAAAACGTAGCTACTTTTATGATTTTCATATTATATAGTGTTATATTGAAATAACTTACCTCCTAAAAATTTAATTTAGTCCACTAACTTAAATGAAGTATATATTTTATCATATTTATTTATCTATTATGAAGTATTTAATTTAGCATCAGTCATTTTATATTATTTTTCTTGAAATTTAACTTTAAATTATATATAATTTCTAATACTACACATATTGAAGAATATTGTCATATTATTACTTGAAAACATGTAAAATAGTAGAAGAGCTTTTAAATTATTAATATGTGTAAATTAATTAAAAAACTTTAATATAAAAAAAGGTAGTTATTATTATTTATCTAATGACATGTTTATTCTCTAATATCACTGCAAACGAGGGGACTTTTAGAAATGAATTTTTTCATTGCTAAAAATTCCAAAATCATCGCTAATAGTTGCCAAAGCTGTGAAGCAGAAAACTATACACGAAATTTTCAATAAGTCGTTGCTAATTATATTTTTCTACGAGTTGTATACGCAGAGAAAAGAAATAGGTGATGATTTACAAAATCAGCGGTAATAAAATTTGGCTAGCTTCACTTTCATAGCTAAATGTTATTAGTTATGATTCATAAAAATTTTAGCAACGTTTGATGTAACGTATCTAATAATTTTTAGCTACGAAAGTGCCAAATGTTATTGGTAACAATTTGGTAAACGTAGACAAATTTATTTAGCTACATTTTGTAAACAAAGGGGAAAAAATTTATTTTTGATGATTTGGAAAACAAAGTCAAAGGTTTTTAGCTAAATTTTGAAATTTTTGATCATATACATTATTTGTAAATATTTTATCATGGTAATTAAACTTACTAGTGACATTTTTAATCCATCTTATTGTATGAGTAATATTTAGATTTTTTATATAATTTATTATACAAATATATAATAATAATAATTACAAATTAGAAGCATTGTATATAAATAATTAAATATCACTAACTGTCAACTACAAAAATACTTATATACAAAATAAAAATACAAATATTAGTTTAACGATTAAGACTGGTTTTATCTTCATTATTAATTATATAATTCAAGCTAAGTAATTGTATAACCATTTTTCCATCTTCACTAACTTTTTTTCATTACGTCCTAATTTATCCTTAAGTAACTGGTTCTCCTCTTGAAAACGGTCAATATATGCTAGTCTTGATAAAGGATGAAGCAGTTGGCTTAGGCCAAACCCAAGACCTTTGATGTAACTGAATCTTGTAACAAGCACCTTTTGCAAATGTCATCTACATTAAGCCCACTGCCCTCAAACATTGATGTTTGTAACAACTCTTGCATTTTATTCTAAAATTTAAAAAAACAAAATGAAATTCAAATATTATTAGTTAGTACTATATAAATAAATAAACATAAAACTTTTATACTTACATAATTGTTGTGTGCTTCTTCAGACATTTAGCTTTCACCTTCCTTACAATGTATCAGTTTGTAGAGTGTGACAAACTCTTCTCCATGTAGTTCCTAATGACTTTGCTTTACGGGAAAAAATCAAAACGCAATAAATAGTATTATATTTACTTATATAACTATAACTTGAAAAGAAAGAACTTACATATTCATTTTAAACGACAAAAAAAGATTTAGAGTATTATTTATGGGAAGTTTTCATTTTTCCTCTATTAACTTTGATCTTCTCACACTTTTCCTTAATAAAGAAAAGAAATAGTCATTAAATTGTGTAACAAAATTAATGAAAGCAAAAGTGAAGAGAAAGAAAACAAACTTGAACATTGAAAAAGGCCCAACAATCACATATATTGCATCTAGTTTTCATCAGAAACCCATTCGGGAATGTTTCTAGGCCTCCTCATCTGAAGGAAAAGATTTGGAATATTTGTGCAGTCAATAATAATGGTCCTTGACCCTTTGTTTCAAAAGTGAAATGACATTGTTTGAGACAATAGGACTGTTGATATCGTCTATATTTAGCTTCATATGTGAACTACAATTAGAATTGTAGTTAATCTTTAAATAAGTCAACCAATATTGCATATAGTTAAATAAATTGAAATTTTACCGAAACTTTGTCCACAACATTATGTAGGAAGTTGTCTTCCTTTAACTACTTGGCATTCGTAAGGTAAGACAAACGAATTCTTCCAATTACACCAAAATCACTAAATAATTTTGACGATTGAACCTTGTGTACAGGACGTCTTTAAGAGGTATTAACATGAACAGAGAACTTGCTATTTATTGTGGCATTATGTAGCAAATTGTCCTCTCTCAACAGCAAGATTGGCTTGTACTTCATCCACCTGTATTATGTTGGGATCAACATCTCTCCTATAGAATGATGATATATTTACATATTTTATTTGAATGGTTTACTTATTTAACTTTGATTCAGTCTCTAGATATACTTCATCACCATCTTCACTCATTAGAACATTATCCCTTTCATAAAAATTGAAGATATTTCGATATTGAAACTTTTGAAAAACCTTCCAATTATTGCTCAATATAGTATCATTGAGGTAGAAAACTTGCTTCACTTGACTTGCAAAGATAAAAAGGTCATTATCATACCATGTCTTGTTAACATTGATGCTAGTAATATTGCCATTTACTTTTATGTCACCAAGATTAAAATATTTGCACTTAAATAGAACAACCTTTTTTATCCTTGATGTAATAAAACTTTATTACTTCTAATATTATATCGTAGAAGTTGATGAAATTGTCATCATAGTATCCCTCAACAACAACCTCATAATTTTGGCTTTTTAGTTTACTATATCGATTTTTGTATTTGAAATCTTACTCCATTAACAATACATCCTATATATTTTTTGCCACACATATGAGGCCCACATACCAAAGCATATTATTGTTGCCTCTTGCATGTTATAGTTATATAATTGTATCATCTATAGGAAAATTTTTAATTAAAAGTTAATCTGATATACAAATTGTCATAAGTTGATAATATAAGATAGAAACTTACTTAACACCTGAACCATAATAGGAACTTAATCTTATGTCTTTCTTTAACATTAACAATCCCTTTGCTTTGAATTGAATCTTTATGTTCTCTATTTAAAGAAGTAAATAGAGATTAGGAAATATAGATCCAACAACATAATTTAAATATGAAATTTTAAATCAAAAGTAATATACATTTGCCATATATATATCGTCTAGACATGTCAATAGGTCAGTTTGGGCCTAGTTGAGGGTAGTTATGGTGACCTGTGGCCCACCATATAACCCGTTGGGCCACAGTCGCCCATGGCCTATCCAACCCGAGCCAAAACATGGGCTAGGCCTGGCTGGCCGGGCCAACTTTGTCATCCTTAATATCGACTTCCTCATAATAGTTCAAAATATACCAATGGCCAATTTCAATTTCTTCTTTAGTTAACTCTACATATTTTCCGGCACTAAGTAACCTTACTTTTTATGAGAAAACTGACAATCCACCATCCTTGGGGTTATTATAGAAAGGATTGTTCATGATTATACGTAAATTTCTAATGTTAATACTTCTTGATTTATCACTACACGTTCATAACCTAAGTTTGAATTTAAACAAATACTATGGTACGCAGCATTGTTATACCACATGAATCGAGAAAGCAAGTTCTCGCTATGACTCCTAGGGTCATAGAATATTTCACCGATAACCCTTATGGGAGTTGCACCATGAGTTTCCATCCTACATACTATCCTAGGGAATTATTATGCAAAAGATTGTCCATAATTATATATGAACCCATTCCATATGTAGTAAATACTTATGTTATTAAAACATCTACTCATCAATGACATCTACTCTCAACAACAACACCAAATCAAGATCTCCTTTTCATTCACACAAAACCCAAAAACAAATACTCGTACTATTAAAGCATAACATCTAATAGAAATTAGTTGGATGATTTACCTGGATGGATGAACAACTGTAGACTATAAAGAAGAAGGACAAGGTTAGACAATATTTAACGCTCTTGAACACAAAACAAGGCCTATAAAAGCAAAAATTTTATATTTAATATAATACACTTGTTCAATAGTTTTATATTTATAACTTTTGCATGCAACGCCAAAATCCTAATTTCAGCAATGATATAATAAACTAATGCATTTTTTCTCTTAAAATATTAGTGTATCAATATTCATAACATTTACATAAACAATAATATACACAAAACTCAGCCTAAAAACCATACAAACTAACTTATACATAAACAATAATATACATAACAAATGTTGAGAAAGTATATATACTAAACTCAACCCAAAAACCACCCAAAATAACATGTATAGACCTCCTAGGTAGGAAAGTTGAGAAGGTTTCTACACAAAACACAAATCAAGAATTTTTGGTGTTATGAAACTTGGAAACAAAGTTCAAAACTAACATTAATCTCTTTTGATTGTCAACCTCAAGAATGAAGTCATATTAAAGTTGAAACTACCAAGAGTTTTTACATCTTTTTCTTTTAAGTATTAAAATTCCGTTAGACATGTCAACTTTATTTACACATTCATCTATACATCTTTTTCAATTAAGTATTAAAAATCCATTATACATGTAGAATTTGTAAAAAGAACACTACACCTTCTAACCTTCTTTGATTACACCTATGTTTAATTTGAAAAATAACATTACACACATGTTTAATTTGCAAAAGGAACTTCAACCTTCCAATACTAAATTCTAATAAGCAAGCTTTTCCTAAATTTAGTTAAATAAAAATCTAAGCTCCCAATTACAATAATAAGCAATGAATTTAATTTACTTTGATGTAATCTAATTATGAAACAAATAACTTGGAAAGGTAAATCCTTCCTTATCAAAATAGAACACTGAAGATCTAAGAGAACTTTTATTGAACATTTTACAGGCATCAAAAATTCAACCTTAACTAACAACAAAATTTTTTTCCCTTTTTCACCAACATTAACACATTCATACAAACATTCAACCATTAATAGTCTAAATAAATGCAAACAACTCAAAGCTTTGCCCTAAAATCGATCATCAACATAGCATTTACCATTAATAATGAAACCAAAAAAATCCATAATAAAAGCATCAACTGCTTACCTCAACTACAATTATAGGCAGACGATTGAAGAGAAAATGAAGAGAAAGTGATAAACGGATGAATAGAAGAGAAGATTTAAAAAAAATTTTAAAAAAATGTTAAAGGGAAAGAGAAGAGAAGAGGCAACACAACGAATTAGGGGTTGGGTTTGTACAGGTTGGACAATTAAAACTTTAAGAAAACGATGTCATGTTTTAAAAAATCATCGCCTATTGTGTAATATTTGGAGACATTTTATCAACACATCGCAAAATGTTACAGAGATTAAAAAAATTAGAAAAAATGATACGTTTGTCGAAACACAATGTTGGGAATTCATTCCACCAAAGCTATGAATTCAACATTTTTCATAAAAAGACTTTGAGGTAATTGGCAGGTAAACAATCATTATGGTGCCGATGGCTATATAGCTAATTCATTAAGAACATAAGCGTATGATTCATAGATTGTTCACGCATCCCCTCTACCACTCTTAAAGCAATTTTGAAGATGAGAGACTAACACAAAATTGATTTTATTAACTCATAAATAATAAGAGATCCATCAGTTTCTAGTATGATAATTGGTTGTCTGTGGGAACTTTTATTATGGACTCTCTAAAGCATTTCATTCCATTAGATATGTTGGTGACTAATACCTTACAATACAAAGATACAATTAGGAACTCAACAATCCCCACATCCCTAGTTGAAGAAATATGTGGAACTTATTGCGACACTGAAATTAACAAATACATATGGAGACATGCGGCTGATAACAGATACTCGAACTACTCTTGTAAGGAGTTAACTTTCAAACATCTTCCTAAGCTGGAATGGACTAAAGACATTTAGGCAAGTCATATTCAAACTTGGGTAGCTTTTATGTTATAGTTAGCGATAAAAGGCAACTTAAAACCAATTGATAAAATTGCAAAATAACACAACTTACAAACTAGTGTTGATTGTTCAAAGAAGCGAAAGAAACTATTGAACAACTATTATTTAAATGTTGCTATATCAAAAATATATAGAGGGAACTAAACATTAAATGCATGGAGAATGTGGTGACTGATAGCCTAGATAACATCCAAACCTAAAGGATGAAATACAAGAATAGCACTACATGTAAATGTTTTAGGATAACATTATCTTCGATCATCACAGCCACATGGGACAAGAGAAATTGCAGAAGATTTGAAGACAAAAGCATCAACAAGAGAAATTGCAGAAGATTTGAAGACAAAAGCATCAACAAGAGCAATTTACAAAAAAAATTTACAACATATTTGACTCCAAATTAGTCTACAGTGACACAGGTTTCAACATGTACAATATCTGGTGACTTTTTAAAAGGTATTATCTGCCCAAAATCTTGGTAAACAAATTCAGAACAGACCATTCCCACTGATCCAGTGCTCTATGGACTTATTCCTCGGCACATCATTGATAGCTAAAGTTGATTTATTACTCAACCTAGTTATGTATGAAATGATTGGCATGTAGATCACGTTCCTCTTGATGCAGCTATGTGACCAATGGAACATGACTTGATGAGTGGTGCTCACTATTGTAATCCAGCATGCGGTGACTTAGGAATGCAATAAGCTGATGGGATTCTTTGATGTAATGAATTACACAACTTTGAGAAGTTAAATTTTATGTAACTTGTGACATTTTGACTTGCCTTCAAGGCTTAATACATTTAAATTTTTCAAAAAAATGATGTCTTATAAAATGAAAATCATTCACAATATGCTTCATACACTTATGAAAGATATCATTATAAGAAATATGTATAGCATTTCTACGATTATCATAATGAGGAATAATAGTTCATATCGCAGTCAAATAAGTTTAAAAGGTAGTATGAGTCACAGTTTTACATTCAGTTTTAGTACTGTGATATATGAATGTTTGCTTTTTATTACGTAAAAGGTTAATGAATCTTTAAGAAAAGGCATAAACCAATGATAGATTGTCGATCAGTAGGATCAGCAATCCAATCCGCATCAAAGTAAGCTTTTAGAATAAGAGATGAATGTTAGGAAAAACAAAAGGCCATGAAATATTATCCCTTTGAGATAATGGATTATAGATGGGGTAATAACATAATCTTTATGGAATGTATAGGGATTTTCAGATTGAATGACTATGAGATCAATAAGACTACCGACCAATTGCCAATAAAGAATGTGATCAGTGAGAAGAGTAACATCATAGTAGAATAAGGGACCTTATAATCTATAGGAGTATACATAGTTTTAGAATTTATGAGATCTACATGAGAAATAAGCTCAATAGTATACTTGAATTAAGTCAAGTAATATCCAAATTAGTCAGATAAGACTTCAAGGGTAAGGAAGAAACTAAGGAGTCTTATATCCTTCATATCAAACTAATGAAAAAAGAAAGGTTTAAGAATTGTCACCAGTAATAATCATGTCATCAATATAAAGAATCAGAGTGCACTTTCAGGTAGTGTTATAAAGAAATAGGATGATAAGTGTTAATTACTCTGTGATTTTGGGAGCATTTAACTTACGTTTGAACTATTCCTATGGAATTTAGTACTTAATTTGGTTTATAGGCTTTATTTTACCTTTTCAATGAAGAATGAATGAATGTAGGCAAGTTTAAGTTGAGTTGGAGTGATTTTGACATGACTTTAGAAAAAAGGACTCAGAACATGACACCAATAGGGAACCATGTACAATAATATGGGTCAGTAAAGATCCGTATTTAAGAAGAGGGGTCAAACATGGAATTTTGTTTAATCTGGATTCTATATTGATTCATTTTGTTTCTTTTTATTTTTGGCCAAAAGAAATAAGGGGCTATGTTAAACCCATATTGATGGTAATTGTTACAAAACAAAATAGCCAAGAGGGGTGTAAAGCAATACAGGGTTCTACATAGTCCTTTGTTTGACCTGTGTTTATCAAAATTTTTAGGATTTTGTGATAAAAATATGAAGAAAGAGAAGAGAAAGGAGAGACATCTAAGATTGACCAAAAAAAAAGTCACAAGATAGAGGAGATTAAGAGCAAATCAAGAAGGGAACAACTTTAAATGAAAAGTTCAAGAAGTTTGTCAAGAATTAATTAAGAATATCAAGATTTAAGATCCAAAAGAAATTATTTTTATCTTGTTTTGTTTATTGTTTATTATTAGATTTATTTGTCTTTTATGAACTAAATTAGGAAATGGATTTAGACTGGAAGAACACCAGAATTATAATTGATTTGATTTCTTTGAATTAATAAAAGATTCTAGATTCTTAAGAATTGTTTATGCTTATTTATTATATTGATTTAAAGTGACAAATGTAAAAGATTCAACTTTGAACTTATATATAAAATTGAAGTAGTAAATGTATAAGATCTTATATATAATTAGATCACAGCATAACAAACAAGGGTTGAATGGGCTGCTAGAGATAGGACTACATAATCCTTGTAAGTTAGAGTGAAATTTATCATAAGAATTTATAAAGTAAATTAATGCATTCATATGGGGTTTTGATTTGAGAAAACTCTCAATCAACATACTTAAAGATAGGACTATATGTCTTAGCCATAAGAGTACAATTATAATTTTAGAATTCCTATTAGTCTAAATAACTAAGATTAATCATTAAATCAAGATAAATTCAAGTATAAGAAAAGTTTTAAGGGGATTCTTCATCTAAATCTATCATATATATTGGTTATTTATTCTTATGTATCATATTGACTGATATCTCTTACTAACTATTTTAATTTTATTAGTTTTTATTTTTTAGATTAATCACTCATTTGAGATTAGATAATAGAAAGATGGTTAGCACTAGGGGTTACAATCTTCATAGTTTCAATACTCGACTCACGTAAACTATACTATAGAAAATGATAGATACTCTTACTTAGTGATTTTTAGTATTATTTTTATGTTTCATTTCATTTCTTCAACAATATATTTTATGATCATAAGGACTATATTTGAAACCAAGCGAATCGACAATGTTATTGAACTTGGAAGATAAACATCACAGTGTTTGCTTAAGACTATAAAGAGTTTCGTAGTTGACAAACGATATAAGGTAGGAAAGTATAGGTAGGAGGTAGTTGTATGTACACATCTGAAGATAACTTTGCTATTGAGAAATTCATTCTTAAAATTTATTTTAAAAAAACTTCCATTACATTTTAGAAATAATTGTAATAAGACTTTAAACAAAAGTAAGATGAGCTACTTGAGAAAGTCTCTTTATAATCAATGTCATATTCATATAGAAAGTTTTTTATGACTTGTTGGATGTTAAATCATTTAATAGATACTGTACATAAGTCTTGATCTTGTAGATTCATTCAAAACCTTTCACTTTTTCAAAAGATACGTTAACCAAATCTTTTGTATATTGATACATAAGTTATTTAATCTCTTATATCATTACCTTATATCATAATAGATTAAAACTAGCCTTATGGTATGTGTAAGGCTCTGATATAGTGTAATAGTAAAACAAATATAACAATAAAGAAGAATATGGTTGGCTTATGTAGTTAGGGCAATGAAGTATAAAATGAAGTTGATAGAGTAGAAGAATTTGATAATTAAGTCTCAGTAGGTTGTATAGTTAGAGACGACTTTTCAAGAGAGGAAAAGGGTTGGTTCATATTGAGGGAGCTATCACCTGCATAAATTTCAAATGGATAATATAGGGATTAGAGATAAGAGATAAGAGATGTAGTGGGTTTGATAATTTGGAAGGAATTTATAGTTTAAAACATTTTATGTTTCTACAAAATAATATGATAAAAAATCTAAAGATGCTAGGAAAGTGGATTCTAATAATGATAACTCTTATGTTTAATACCATATCTTATAAAGTAATAAATTCATGCTCGTTGACTTTATATTAGTATATTCATGAGATTTTAGAAAACAAAGTAGGCATTATTACATACTTTAAGCATATAATATTCTAGAGGTGGTTTTACAAACACTTGTAGGGAGAAGCATTACTAATGGCTATAACAGAAGTGTGTTTGATTATGTACATAATAGTAAAAACAACTTCTCCTTAAAAAGTTTCAGGATAAAATGATGAGATTAAAATGTTATAACCATCTTTAAGACGTGTCTGTGTTTTCTTTTTGTTCACCCAATTCTTGATGACATTGTAAGATAAGATCTTTGAACTATAATTCTATTTTTAGGATAAGAATTGTATGAAAGTTATTTATTTGCATTCAATAGTATCATCAATGCAATATGTTTGGATTTTTTAGAAATTTAAGTAATAATCATATTTGCAAACTGTAAGTATATGAAAGGAAAATTAGACCTACTTCGTATAAGATAAATTCATGTAAATATAGAATAATCATCAATAAAAATAATATAATGACATGAACCACCTATAGAAGTATGAAGAGCACCCCCAATATCATAATGAACTAAGTCAAAGGGAGTAGAAGAAACAAAAGTGCTATTAAAAAAAGGTAAAGCATGACATTTTGAAAGTTAACATAAAACACAATTGATGTTGTTTGTCATGGCATTATCCAAATACCCACTAGAAACTAAGGATTTCAATTTAAAATTAGAAATAAGATTGAATTAAGCTCAATTATAAGAATTAAAAAAAGTAGCAATGTTATTAGACAAAAAACGAAGAGAGATAAACATGTAACTAATTTTATGCTCGTCCCAATGATCCAAAAAAAAGAACCACAACTCGAAAAATAGACATTAACACTAAGTTCATATAATTTTCCAATAGATAATAGATTTAAAGTAACTTTAAAAACATAAATAACATTATAGGCAGATAAATTTGATGTATGAATTGTTATTATATTTTGAATATCCACAGTTAAAGGATTTACAATATGAATAAGAAGTGCAGTAATGATACATATTTTATATATATGATGCTGGAAGAATCAAAGGTCATATGATTGTAAGGCAGAGTTAATGAATTATAAGGAAAGTTATTTGATGTAATAGAAAAAGCTTATGAGGTAGATTTACTAATATATTATTGTAATTATTAGATAAGATCATGAATTTCATTCACAAAAGACTTAAGGGTAGTGTTGATAAAAGACTCCGTAATAATAGCAATAATAATAACAATATAAGAAGGTTGTGATGTAGTGCCTTGCCTAAAAGTATTTTAATATTGTAATTATCGATAATTAGCAATAACATGTCCATAGTCTTTGTAGTTATTATAATAATTCTTTTTGGATAAACAAGATGAATTATGAGTAGAAATGATAATATCTTATCACTATGAGCTATTTTAGAGGGTATTAAGCAGCAAAAACTACATTAGTCAAAGATGATACTTGTTTAGTTTAAGTTGTATCAAGGTGGGTCACCTCATAAAGTAATTATTTAATTATATTGTTAAGTTTGCGCAAGAGGTTTCAATGAATTAAGAAAATTTGAATAAAC
>JAOSBO010220541.1:0-15146 GCA_027563915.1 Erythroxylum rotundifolium | reverse complement strand
ATGTCATTTGGAGGTCGGGAGAAGAAGTTATGGTCAAAAGAATGAAAGGTGTTTGAAATAGTCCCTCCTTTTTTAGAGTTTCGGAGCTGCGATTGTGCTTCAACAACAGAGTCGTGATCGTGTTGAGGCATGATCGCAACTTTCCTCTTGCTTTGATAGAGTAGCGATCGTGCTAATGCACGATTGGGACTTGTTTTCTTCCTTCTTCCAACTGCACATTCTTCTTCTCTTCTTCTTTTCATTTCTTAATTCCTCTATTTCTAACTTACATCCCCATTTTCATTTCACCATTCCATCTCCCATTCAACCCAACACATTCAAAAATAGATCAAAAACTAAAAATCAACACCAAATATCAAAAGCATCACATATTCCTGCATCTTCTTCATTTCTGTGTTTCTTCACTTTCAATTTTTTTTCCAGATTTTATCACTTCTATTTTATTCAATTAACACATATGACACTTAAACCAACTCTTCTACTTCCATTTCATCTTATCACAACTCAAACAAATCAAAAATCTAAGATTCATTATAAAAATAAAAAATTTGTATATTCATTCGCATAATTTCCAGTTTCTGCATTTGTTCCATTTCTTACACTATTCACGCAAATTTCCATAACCTCTGCATATTTTTATTTTTTTCTTCTGTATTGTCCCATTTTCATTAACACTTAATATTTACATCCTCTCTATATCACAACTTCACCTAATCCTTTTTCCTTATCTTCAACTCCTTTTAATTCATTTATACAAAAAACCAAATATCTACGCATATACGGTGAAAACCAAACCATAAACGTCTTTCACAAAACAAAATAGAGTATATATATTGATCCACTACCATGAATTTCTACACCCTTTCTAAACACATTTTCATTGATTTTTTTCAAGTTCAAAATTCACTTCAGTACTATCTTAAGATATAACTATGCAGAAACAACATACCCATATGTTCATCCTTCATTCACCGAATACATGAAAATTGATATCAGTTTAAACACTATTAATTTCATTATACAACTTAGACAAACCATACAGTACTTGTTTTTACTCCAACCCTTCAAAATCACATGCAACCTAGTCAACGAGCTTTTCGATGATGAAGAACATAGAAGAGAATTTTCAGTGTTGCATAACAACTTCATTATTCTTTCCCTAACCAAAACATGATCTACGTGGATTGCTATGTCACTGTCACATGTCACCATGCATGTAAGCCATTTATCACTTATTTGTGCTACCACATGCCATAACGCTATTGGGCTATTTGTCTCTTATTTTTCCTAAAATTCACCAAAAATCCTGAAATAATAATGACACTCTTCAAATAAATTTTCAAGACAAATAATCCACGATTTTCATTTTAATTGCATTTATAAGTCAATTATACTTGGAAATGTCAAATGAGTGCATGAACGAATTATTGAGATGTGTGCAATAGTTAATTTCACATGTGTATATACTAATATTATGCATGAATATGAAATGCAATTTTCTAATATCTCAATAATGTTTTTCATATATGGAATTCCCGGGCTCTAACCCTGAATATAGGACCGGGATGTTACAGTAAATTAATTGTAACTTCTAAAGTATTAAAGGACTCACCTAATAGTTAAGGAAAGGAAGAGCATGAAGCTATCTTGGAAATCCTCTTCGTTCTCGAGATTATAAGCCTCGTACTAGAAGTATATCTTTTTCCATATTTTGGTGAAAGGCTTAGCTTTAATTAAAATATGTAAGTGTATGCTCGGAATTTATCTTCTGGCCAAATGTAACTCATGTTTCTTGGTCGGTTTTATCTTATATAGAATTATAAGATATAAGTGTAAGCTTCAGTAGGGTTTGATAAATAATTCCAATTCACCTTGTCTAATCTGGTATATTCTCCAGATTCATAAGAGTATACCCATGCTACTACTTTATGAATATGAGTGGATTGCTTCTGTTTTATTCCTTTAATCAGTAGAATTTTTAATTTTTTAAAAAGGTAACCATTATCATAAAAGAAAGGTGCTCTACTAATGCTTTGCCCCTCTTGGTTAAATGATGATGAAGAAGCTCTTAAATATGCCATTATGATATTTATAGGATTTCATTAGAAATGTAGCTTAATAGACTTGCTTTGATACCACTTATTAGCCCATGCTGGCACCCAAAGGGGGGAGAGGTGAAGTCAGTGTTTATAAAATTTAAGATTTTTTCTAACTAGTGTATTAACAATAATCAATATACATAAGGATGGCAATATTGTTTAATATGAATTAATTAAACAATTTACAAATAATTTAATTAGGATACGGAAAAAAGAATGATAACCATTTTATAGTGGTTTAGAAAACAACTCTTGCTTATGTCTACTCCCAAAGCTCTTCTTAGAATTTTACTATTGTTCTTATTTCAAAGAAAAGTATAACTTTCATACAATCTTTCTGACTAAATAGGAAACCTTTATAATCTTCTTCCAAGGTGAAGAGGAATCCAATCTCACTTGGATCATTCCCAAGCATAATAACATAATGCCTTAATCAAATTTTATAACAAAAAAGTTACATCACTTTATCATTTGATGATTTTAAAGTGGCTCACTCACATAAATATAAGACAATGATGCTCAAATCATTGAAAAACACTTAGAAATATGTGTAAAATACATCCTAATGCTTCTTGATGCTAAAATTAATGAGAAATCACCGATTGATAGTGTTTTCTAGTAGTTGTTAGAGTTAAGAACTAGTTGTTACAATAGCCACATGTAGTGTACTGATTGAATAGTATGACATATTATTCCACTAATATGCATTGTCAATATGATCCCGATCATTGTAAAAAAAATCCACTAACAATTTCTTTAACTTATGTATTTTTCACTCTGAAACTCTCCAAACAAAGTTTTCATCTCCATTTCACATAATGGCTAATTTTTACAAAGTTTCACATCACCTGTGATCTCACATAAATGCTTCTTTAACCTAACGATTCTTTTTCCTTACAAATGCTAGAATGGCTCTTCATACCAGAAAAACAATTTAACATGAGCCCAAATAGGTTCATCAAATCTTCCTAAGGACAATGAATTATCAGGAGTACTTAAACTTCCCTTCATTAACTTATAAAAATAAATGCAACTAAGTACAATAAACTAAACAAACAACACATGCATCTCTTAATTATAAACTAGTAAACAAACATAATTTACTAAATGAATAAACAATGTAGATATGTATAAAAAAGAATTATAAAAAGATATCACAAAATGCGTATTGTTCAACCAAAAAAAATCGAAGCACACATTACATTATAAAAAGATACGTACAAATTGAAATTTAGAGAATTTTATATTCTTGAAAAGAGTATCCAAAGAGAAAAAGAAAAAAATGTATATGACATATTTAAATATGAACATGAAAGCCATTTAAATTTCTAACTAAAATCATGAGTTCATGACAATAATTAATTATAGGTAATTAACTGAAAAATCAATGTAAACTAAATCTAATAAAGAGGGTTAAGCAGTGATAAAAAACAATCTATAATACTATAATATGAAAACTGCGAACTACATAAGATTTAGACTTCAAAGAACTTGAATTCTTGGAGATTTGTTGGTAGACTTGGATGAGGCAAAGATGAGCAGGGTAAAGAGGGATGATAGATCTAGCGAGCATAAAGTGATAAGAGGAGAGGAGAGATTGATAACATCTCAATGATTTGTGGATTTGAAGGGAGGAGGTTGGCTATTAGAGAGAATGGACAGAGCAAAGAATGCAAAAATTAGAAGTCAAAATAGGAGGAAAAGAGAGAGGATAGAAGCCAGAAGTTCGAAGGAAAAAAGGGGAGATGGATGATAGAAAATGCAAGCTGGAAGCAAATTGCAAAGGAGGAAAGATGGAATGAGAGGTGGTGGCTTGTGCCTTAGCATTTAGGTTTATATATACAATTTCAATCCTTAACTTTTAAATTTTGCATTTTAGTATGAGGCCCACTACAAGAAAACTATACATTAGTGACAGCAAATTACTGACAGAATTTATTTCGTAGCTAATTACCGACGGAAAGTAAATATATGTTGGTAAAGTTGTTGTGCAAAATTTCATTTTATGACGGAAAAATTGTCGTTGGTAAAGGTGGAGGGAAAACATTTTTGCAAATTTACCAACAGAAGATAGCGACAAAATTTTCATTACTGTCGGTAAATTAGGTAGGAGCACTTCCCACAATTAAATAGCGTCAAAATTTTACCAATTTCCGTCGATGAATTTTAAGCAGCGTTAGGTTTTTACTGAAGGTAGTGTATTCTTTTGATGATTTTCCAACATTATTTACTTTCTATCATTAAATTCAAATTAATCATTTTAAAAAAACAAAAAACAATGTCATTTCGGTTCAAGGTTAAAGGATCCTCGAACCTTCCTTCTCCCTTTCTCCTCTGTTTCTTCGTTTTTTTCGTCGCGTCATCTGTGTTGCCATGCCGTACTCTCCTAGCCGTCTGTATCTCCTCGCCGTCCTCTCCTCTCCTCTCGTTGTCGTGCCATCCTCTCCTCTCCTCTAGTTGTCGCGCCGTCCTCTCCCTGCTGTCTAGATCTCATCTGGTGACCGTCACCATCTGTCACCATTTGAAGCATCTCCTCTTCGTCGACTGTGTTGATTAGGGTATGCATTTTCATAATGACGATTAGGGTATATATGAATTGCTTAATTATTGAGGTTTGCTGAATTGGATGTGTTGATTAGGGTATAAATGTACTTAATTTGTGAAATTTGCTTAATTAGGATATGAATTTGGACTTTAATGTTATATAGTAGATAAGAAGGGAAATTAAACACCTCCAAAGTGTTTTTTTTAGAGTCTTGAGATGCTTTGGTTATTAACTATTGAAACGTAAAATTCATACTCTTAAGTCTGAAAAAGACAAATTTTTATCTTTCAACTTATATGTGTAGTGATTTTGTTTAAAACATTTTAATAATATTATGGATACATAATAATCTTTGTCATGTTTTAAGTAATGATAGGTGGATTTATAATTGTTTCAAATGGATGAAATTAACTCTTTGACAAATCGTAACATAATAAAAAATTTATTATTCAATAGATAGTTCTTTGAAATTGGGAATTGATACTTAACATCATTTCATAAAGACTAAAACAAGTGAAGGAATTGATAAAAATAATTGTAACTACTATCTGAGGTAGCTCATTAGAGCTTTAGAAGGTGGTATAGGTAGGTTAAATGTTTCTAGGCCTTAACCTAATAAAAGGAAAACAAGAAAAGACTACCATGAATTATGACATTGAAAATCTTAAGCATTTGCTTACAAGGGTTATCATTAGGCATGAATATCACTTTCAAATATAGATCATATTAACTTTAAGGTGTTTGTACGTCACTTTATCTAATTTTTAAGACCCCCTACTTTAAATATCATTAAGAAGGTCTTCACATTAAAGAGTTTGTCAGTTGAGCCGAATGAGTAATGCTCATGTTAGATATGTAAGCATCTAAAAATTAAAAGAAGGTGTTATATAGATGTGACATCACTTTCTATTAACAACAATTAGACTGCATACAATCATATCATAATGTAAATAATGCTTAAGAGATATGTTATGATAAATGTACATTTATTTTCTTTTGTTTTGGTCTTAGTTTTTGTTTCTAAATATTAGGTTCATTTATGCTTCAATATCTTATATAAGTGATAGGCTAAAAAGTATATTGAATTGGTTATTTGATGGATTGAAACATTAACATAAAATTTTCATCAATAAGTTTAGATAATTATAACATAAACGATATCGTGGTTGATAAAGTTAAGAGTAAGTTGCAAATTTAAAGCTTATAAAGATAATTATAACATAAACGATATCATGGATTGGAGGATCTTTCATATGCCATGTTAATCACATAGAGGCAATTTAGTTGTGAAAAATGATTTAAAGATTATCAAAAAAGGATATAAGCAATTTAGGATAATATAATGTATTGAAGTAGAACACATAAAAAAGTTGAGAAATTTAAAAGAAAAAACAAAGAGCATTACTTACACTAGGAAGTTATGTATGGATTATTGAAAAAGGTGGAATTATGTGTTCAAAATGATTAATATCACCATTAAGTGTATGGATGTATTTATTAGGTTACGACAATACAATTCTAATAGATTTGTAATAAGAGTTAGCAAAAGAATTTTTTCATAAGTTAGAAGTGTTTAACTTTATCTTGGAATTATTTTATGGCTTAAAATATACAATTGTTCACATTTATTTTTCTAACATATGTGAAATAAAAGCATTATTTGAGTTAGTCATTTCTTTTAATGAAATTATTCAAATAATGGTTCATAAGAAAAAATGTTAAAATTTTATATAATTAAGTGGAGTTGAATAATTATTGGGAGGTTGATGTTTGCTAAATAAATTATGAGAATTTCATTGCACCATAATGAAAGCTAAATTTAAAAATGAGTAGTTCACTAATATATGACTTTGAGATTAAATTTAGCTTTCATTAATCTTATACACAGATCAATATCCAAAATATAACTTTCATCATAAAAAAGTCATTAACCATAAAGAGCAATTATGGAATAAACCATTTCCTTCTATGAAGAAGTTATAGCACATCTAGATAAAAAAAAAAAAGAATCACATGTGTACATGAATTTCAAACATCATTATATAACAAACAAGTGTAAAGTTCATAACTTTATTAATCTTAAGTACTATGAACATATAAGATACAACTCACAAACTCCCACTACATCGAAACATCATGTGATAACATAATATCTATATTGCCTACTTCTTTAAGAAAAGTTACAAGACTAAGCCCCCTAATTAGTGGGTTAACTAACATGTTTGTTCATGAACTTACTACTATAGCATGATGGACCACATTAGTTTATGATGTTATATTAACACAAGCGTATTATATCAAATATTTCATATTCTTTTTTGCAAGCCCTATATTGTGTTGAAGAACATCGCTCATCTTTTTTCGTTGTAGTCTGAAGTTGTCCATCCATTCAGGTTAGTCGCCCAACTAATATTTACCATATGTATTGCATTAATAATACGATTATGATACCTTTAGATTTTGTGTGAATACAAAGGGGGTCTTGAATTTGTGTTGTTGTTTAGAATATTCTTATAATCATTGATGAGTTTTTATATTCTTATTTAATAGTCTAAGTATTTAATGTCTATGGAATGAGTTTGAAATCAATTGTAGGTGATTAATTCGATCAATTAATAATTCAACTTCGAAGTGATTAATGCAAACACAGTATAAACCCTTACGATGGTATATAGGCTAGAAACCTGTGATGCAGCTCCCATGAGGCTTATCGGTAAAAAATTTCACAAATCTAGGAGTCACAGCGAGAACTTGTTTTCTTGATTCACAGGTGTAAAAAATGCCACTTACCATAATTTTGAAGTCAATTGTAAGTGATTAATTCAATTGGTTAATACTTAGGGGATGTGTAAAGTTTAGATGTTCTATAAATATGGGGTGCCATAAAGAATATTAACTATGGAATCACTATTTTAAATTAACAGTTTTGCAAAAATGAGTAATGTTAATAGTTCTTAGATGTATAAACGATTATCACCTGATCATTTCATTAATCCTGAATTTGTTGAGGGAGTTGAAGCTTTTATTTATTATGCATGTTCTCAACCTGCATATATGGATGGGTAAGATCAGATGTCTATGTAAAAAGTACAAACACATTCATTTCCTTCCTATTGATGAAGTGAATGGGCATTTGTTGAGAAGAGGATTTTTCCCAAATTATTTTGAGTGGACATGACATGGGGAATCGTTGATTTGTTGCACCTCAAAGGGTAATAAAGCACAATTGTCAGTGAGCTTAAATGAGTTTGAAGGGGGGATTGGATTTAGAACAAATAATGTGGAGTCAAATGAAATTCCTTACATGCAAATGGTTTATGATGTAGCCAGCTATAACTTTTAGGAAAATATAGAAAATCTTAAAGAAGAACCCAACCTACAATCCAAATAGTTTTTTTGACTTACTACACTCAGCTGACCAAGAACTATGTCCAAATTGTGAGACAATGACTTAATTGTCTTCAATTGCTCATATCTTGAACATAAAGTCTGAAAGGCATATTTCTGATCATAGATTTGATAAAATTTTTGGATGGTATAATAAACCATTGCCTCCTAATCACACAATGGTTGATAGTTTTTACAATATGAAAAAACTTATCGGGGGTTTTGGTTTGCCAGTTAAAAAGATTGATTGTTGTAAATTGGGATGAATGTTGTATTGGGGTGATGGTGTAGAATTAGAAGAGTAAAAATTTTGTAGTCAATCTAGGTTCAAGCCTAGAAAGCGTTCCATGAAAGGAAAGTTAGTAACCTGGAAGCAGATGTATTATTTCTTGCTAACTTCGGGACTTCAAAGGCTATATGCTTCTGATGTTACTACGTCTCACATGAGATGGAATAATTAACACTAATAGGAAGATGGAATAATGAGTCATCCATCAGATGCATTAGCGTGGAAACATTTCAATGACACCCGTTATGAGTTTGCAGTTGAAAGTTGAAATGTTAGGATGAGATTGTCAACAAATGGATTCCAACTTTTTGGTCAAATTGACCAACAATATTCATCATGACCAGTCATAATTACTCCTTATAATTTGCCTCCTTGGATGTGTATGAAAGAGGCATATATGTTCTTGACAGTGATTATGTCAAAACCTACAAATCCAAAACATAAAATTGATGTATTCTTACAACGATTGATGTCTGAATTGCAGCATCTTTGGGAATATGGTGTTGAGACATATGATGTGTCTCTCAAACAAATTTTTTTGTTGAGAGCATCTTTGATGTGGACAATTTGTGATTTTGCAGCTTATGCAATGCTGTCTAGATGTAGCACAGTAAGGAAATTAGCTTGTCCTTATTGTGGCAATGATTTTGATACGTTTTATCTTCCTAACGAAGGCAAAATATGTTTTTTTGACAACCACAAAAAATTTCTTCTTACAGATAATCTATTTAGGTTTAATAAACAAAAGTTCATTAAGGATAGGATGGTGAAAACACCTCCTCCTCCTCACAAAGCTGGTGAAGAGATATTGCAGGAGATTGAGGAATTAGGCTTGCTGAAAGTTACATAATTTGAAGCTGATGAAATTAATACAAGCAGTAGTAGAAACTTTAGCTGGAGAAAACAAAGCATCTTTTAGGTTTTGACATATTAGAAAACTAGTTTGATACGTCATAATCTAGATGGGAGGCATATTGAGAAAATATCTTTGATAATTTGCTCAATACCATTATGAACATTGAAGGGAGGACAAAAGACAATGCAAAATCACGAGCTAATTTGAAACTTTTTATACAAGAAATGAGTTACATAAAGATCTTCGCACCAGTAAATATTCGAAAGCATGTTACACTTTGGGCAAAAAGCAGAAGAAATATTATGTGAATGGTTAAAAAGTCTAAAGTTTCCCGATGGTTATGTTTCAAAATTAGCAAGGTGTGTGGACATGAGGAAGTATAAATTATTTGGGGTGAAAAGTTGTGATTGTCATATGTTTATGCAAAGGCTAATTCCAATTGCATTTCGGGAGTTGCTACCAAATAAGGTTTGGGAAGTAATAACATAATTAAGTTTGTTTTTCAAAAGCTTAACATCATCTAAAATTAATTTAGTTGAAATGGAAAAACTAAAAAGGGAAATTTCAGTAATTTTATGCAAGTTAGAAGGGATATTTCCTCCAAGTTTTTTTAATTATATGGAGCATCTACCTGTCCATTTAGCACATGAGGCTAAACTAGCTGATCCAGTTCAATATCATTGGATGTATCCGTTTGAGAGGTATGTAATTCAATAAAAATGATTGTAATTTAAGTCATATCATGTTTTCATAACTAAAATTGTATAACCATATTCGCTCATATAGGTTTTTGCATCACTTAAAGAAAAATGTGAAGAACAAGACTAAAGTTGAAGGATTGATATATAATGCTTATTTAGTGGAGGAAGCTAGTACATTTTGTTCACATTATTTTGAGTCACATGTTTACACAATAGAAAGAAATGTTTCCTATTAACGATGGGGGAGGAACTAGTGATACTGATGGTAACTTATCTATTTTCACATATCCTGGATGAACATATGGATGTTCAATAAGAAGAATGTTAATAAAGGAAGAAATTGAGGCTGCCCATGGTTACATTTTATTGAGTTGTCAAGAGGTTCAATCTTTTATGCAGTAAGTATCAAGTGATTATTTGGGTTTTGAAATTTAGTGCTAGTCATAACTAGAATACATAATAATGTTTTTAGATTATACGAGGAATTGTTACGTGCGATCATGTCCTACAAATCACAGGATGATATCAATAAAGAAGTTGGAAGACACTTTCCTCGATGGTTTGAGCAATATGTAAGTTTTCACTTACAATTATTGAAATGATTGAATTATAAGATTTAAGTGTTTAAATGACATTATATTGTTTAATATGATATTTTCTTTTCTGTAGGCATTAGAAAATCCAATAGAGAACAAGTTCATATCTGATCTTTCGAAGGGACCTTTGCGAACTGTTAAATCCTATCCGATGTATTTCATTAATGGATTCAAATATCATACAGAATATTATGAACATGGCATGGCAACAATAAATAGTGGAGTTTGCATACAGGGAGATTTGATAGACTACTATGGAAAAATTATTGAGATACTTGAATTGAGTACCCTATCTTGCCAATAAAGTGAAGTGTGACTGGTTTTGTCCAACTCCAAGTGTTGGTACAAAAGTGCATAGTCGATACAATCTAGTTGAAATCAACAAGCGAAGAAGATTTTGACATTTTTAACCTTTAATATTGGCAATGCAAGCGATCCAAGTGTATTATGTCCCTTTTCACAGCTTATGATAAGATAAGTCATATTGTTTAGTTGTTTGCAAAGTTAAACTAGAGTTTTTTTTAATCACGTGGAAAAGGAGAATACATAATTGAAAGTGAAGCATTTCAGGGAGATGCTTATGAAATAAATGCTTATGTCGTATATGAGGATAATGAACCTTTGAATGATCTATGTAATGAAGTGTTGAAATTTTATCTTGAGAGGATGAGGAGGGTTAGAGATCTAAAGAAGAGCCTAAGTTTGATTCAAATTCTTCAGAACAAGAAGATGATTTTGATTTACAATTAAGTGAAGATAGTGATTAATTTGTGTTTGTAATTAAATATTACATTTATCAAATCAATTATTTCCTTTTCAATATATTGTATAAATTATTGAAATGAAATTGTAATATTTCTTCAAAATTCAATCAAATATTAATTTCAGGTTGAAATATGGCACCAAAGAGAAGACAAGATATTTCGAGACTAAGATTCATACCATGATTCGGAGGTACTTACTGCACAAATGAATTTCATAGTGTAGCAATTGGAGATGAAATGCCTCCTACCCCTCCACCTACTACGCTTGTAGATGAGACTATACCATCCACCACCCCTACATCATTCACTACCCCTATACTAACAAAGATATCAGGAGTAAACAATGTGAATGAAGGAGATGGCCGCCAACCTGGAGCTGAGGGACCTGATTGAAGAAAATACATCACAATTGTCAATAACATGTAAATGAAAATACATGAAACAATATATGTTTATAATTAAGTTATAGGTTTAAATTTTAAAATTTTAAAAATTCATTTGTTTTTTATATTAGGTTATTTCCATTTAGACCCTGCTCAAGAAACATGATATCGAAATTTAAGGAGAAGATTGATCCTAAGGGTTATGTATAGAATAGTATCTCTCAAGCGATAAAGGAATTTTACTATCACGAGTTTGAGGTACTATATAAATTATTATTTTCTTTTTTAATTAACAATTTTATACATTAATTAGATAAATATTATTACATCATAAGTATTTATTAAATGTTTTTCCTTTTATTTTAGAAATAATTTTTTTGGGATTCTCAATTTGTTGAGATCATCTATAGAGTATGGGAGAGACGAGTGCGCACACGTTATTGTGACTTTGTTGCTGCGATACATAGGGTCAGTGTACGACTACCTTACATTACGAAGAAATACGGAGTCGTTGGCTGCAGTATTGGACATCACCTGAGGCCATTTCTGTTTCAGGGCATAATTCAACCAACAAACATGGAGGACCAGGGAGAGGCAGTCTTCCCGTACATACGGGAGGATCTATTGCCCACCAAGAGCATGTAGAGAGATTTGTAAGTATCTACAATTTACGTTTATATTCTCATTTCTTTTTTTTGCTGCATTTTAATTGAATTTAATGTGTAAAATTTGGAATGAAAATATGTGTTTTTTATTGAGAATGATAATGTTATAAATGTCTGGTGCCATATATGACTGTGTTCTTGAGTTATTTTATTTGTTCAACAGGGGGTAGATATCATAAAAATAGAGGAAACTCTGCATAAATTTTTATAAATTCTAGTACACTTTAATATTTTATTCTTATGCAGGAGAAATCTATGGGCATGAGGCCTACACCTTGCTCTTTTTGCACACTCACACTAAGAAGCATGACGGTGTAACATTCGTCAACAATCATTGTAGAGAATTAAATGTACGTGAAATTTATGGTTTAATATTAATGCTTAATAATTATTACTAATATAAATATTACTTTCTGATAGGACTAAATACAAGAAAACATTGAACGACAGTCTCAGCAATTTGGAGATATTGATGAGACTAAAACTTATCTCCATGCAGTGGGTGATAGGGACCGTCGTGAGAGGATATTCGGCTTAGGTTCATTAGCGAATACATGTTATTCGCAATCCTCCATGTCTAGTATAGCAACATCTAGTAAACAGTCCACCAACAATGAAGTGTAAGAGCTCTGGAGCACAATGCAGATATTGGTGACTTAGTTGCAATAGTCGATGGATCAATTTCAACAATGGATGCAGTACATCGCTTAGCTCTATCATGAGATGGATGGTTGAAGGCTAGGGGTAGCACCTCATCCCACCAACCAGAGCATCCGTCATCTTCAGATCAATAATGTACTTTTCGTCATTTCATTTGTATTACAATTACTTATTATGTACAATGTAATGTTTTTATTATCAATTAAGAAATTTTTAACTTTTGCATTATCAATCAAATTTTCTTTTAAGCAAATTAAATGTATACCATAAATTTATAACTGTTAAAATTATACATTAACCATAATTTAAATATATTAACGATATATATTATATACTTTTAAAAAAATTTCTTGTTCATTTACTAGAAACAAACTTCCGTAGGTAAATTCATCTCTGATTACTGACGGACAATTGGCTATTCCGTCGGCAATCAAAGACGGGATAAGCAGTTCCGTCGCAATTTTTACCAATGGAAAGAAATATCCGTCGGTAGCCTTTTAACACATTTACCAACTAGTAATCACAAACTGTCGGTAAATATTCCGACAGAATATAATTGTTCGTCGGTATATTTACCGACTATACACAATTATTCCATCGGCAAATTTATGAACGGAAATTCTATTTTTTCGGTAATTATTAGCTACAACTATTTCTATGATGCCTTCGCCCATCGGTAAATTTTGTCGGTAATCTAGCTTACCGATGGAATATTTATGTTTTCCGTCGATAATTTTCATCGCGAAATGACATTTTTCTTGTAGTGCCGGGTGCCAACCAATATTTCTTTGGGAAGATGGTACCGATCAATATTTATGGTATCATCTGGTACTATCTAAAAATACTAGTATTAGTCAATACTAAAGTTCGGAATAAAACTAGTATTTACTATGCAATTTACAATACAATGCTCATAAGACTGACGTGAATAGTTTCTAATCTAAAGAGAAATTATTCTATAATTTCTTTATCTCTTCGTAAATTGAAAGTTAATTCTTTTGATAGAATACTTACCATTGGAATTTCAGTCTAATTTATGGATGTGATGGAGAAGTAATTAACTAAAATGGCCTTATGAATTTGAGATTCTATTATAGTCCGTTATCGATTGTAATTATATGTTTTTTCAAATGCTTACATACAGAAGTTTATTTAATTAACTTGTTCTACTAAGTTATTGGTAGCTTTTAAGGTTATACTTTTATTTTGATCTTCTAATAATGCCTTACATGGTATTGCCTTAGTATTATCTCTGTAGGTGGTGGATGAATTATTTTTACTATTCTTACATTAGTAGTTTTATGATTTCTTTTTTTTCCTAAAACATTTGTGAACTATTTTCTATTATAATTAAAATATATCAATCCTTGGCACAAGCTTGATTTTACAATACCTAGTGATGAATCTACAAATTTTCCATGTGTATATTCTCTTAAACTTACCAGCACTAATGTATTCAATTCTAACTTAGTTAATAACATAAAAATTATCTTATATCTGAGATTTTTTTTAATACAATCTCTTATCGTTTTTATATAAAATCTAAATCTATAACTATTATATATAACTGAAATAATTTGTTCGAACATTTTCATGATATATTTTTTATGAAAGTGAGTTTCTATTTTTTTTACAAATATTTCTTATTAGAATCTTGAGAACATTTTAATTTGCTAATTTTCTCAATCTTCATCTCTTATTATTATTTACTTAGAAATTTTAATTTCTCTTAATCTCAAAGGAATCATTATTGTTGATCCTAAAATTGGATTTAGTTATTCCTTTTAAGAACTATTGATATAATTCAATTTTCATTCATCTTTAGCTCTTAATATATTTGTCAATGATTTACATCCTATTATTTTTCCTAATAAATATTAAAAATGTAGTGTTTCTTACCCTGCGTTTGGTTGCCGTCTCTGGTTTGTGGAGATGGAACGGAACAGAAATTTGGAGACGGAACGGAACAAAAACTGGAGACAGTGAGCTGTTTGGTTGTGGTGAACAGAACAGAAAAAATTGTCTCTGTCTCGAGGACAGAATGTGTTTGGTTGCAAGGGACAAAATGAAAAAATTGTGTCAATAATGAAAATGCCCCTGGTCCATAAGATGATTAAAAATATATAATTCATTGATAAGTTTATTACGAATGATTTGTTTTAGTTAAAAATTAACAAATAATAATAATAACAATTTCAATT